>JANAVB010024278.1:330000-357500 GCA_029216955.1 Iris pallida
TGTCGAGACCCATTAGCAACGCCTAGAGACGTTGCAAAATCCATTACCATAAAAATGAAGAACGCTTTTGTTTCCATTGAAAATATTAACAGTACACGTAAATGGTAGATTAGAAAGTTATATATGCAAATGGAGGGCCATCATAGTTATTTATAGGCCATTTGGCCAATGAATGCAAAAGTAACCCGTCATATTAACCATAAAAAAGTTACCACCTATTTTTCTAAAAAGGAAAGTAACAGTAAGTTGACTTGGTAGAAAGATAAACTTGGCCAACTGATCCACTCATGCCGAAAAAAACAATATTTAATATATCTTGATATTTGATGTTTAGTTATATAAACAACAAGAAAGTAATTATATTGGTATTTTGATCGATAAAATGTTTCGTACAAGCTAAAATTTTAATAATAAAATTCAAAGCTATATCATTTAAGAATAGTTTTATTGTATTTGGCTTGCTAGTTTGTTTTAGGTTGGATTTTCTTTTCTCTTTTATTTAAGACAAAACGGATAATAGTCCAAACATAAAACCAAACTACATGAAATTAGAAAATTAATAAAAGTGTTTTTAAATTGAGAAATTTTAGCCAAATACTAGGCATGACCTATGTATGTATCACACCAGCACCAAAAATAATATACACCGATAATGGGAAAAAAGGTCGATCTATTTTGCCGTAAATCATATGTTCAATCAAACCCATAATATAAAATAAAATGGTACAATTATTAGTTTTAAGAAGATGATAAAAAAATATGTTCATCAAACCTTATTTATCTTCGTAGTGGGATGAGACCTTGATTTAGAATTTTATGAGTATACACACGACTATTCCTTGACCGTTCTCTAAAGTCTACCCATGTATTTTTATTCATGTTCAATACGTATTCTGATCAACATAACACTATAAACTATTTCTTATTATCATGATGGCAAAAATCTACTAATGCAAATAAAGTCACAATGAAATTGCACTATTGAAAGTGATACTTTGCTAGAAACTTAACTTAAAGAATAATAGATAAAAGAAGTCATGCATAGTTCATTTTCCAATGTAATCTTATTTTATACAGGACTACAACATCTCTCCGGTATGTTTACTAATCTAGACCGAAAGAAAGTTCATGTTTGATCTCTCCAAACTAATATACAACGATGGCCGACACATGAATCTTTGTCATTCGGGTACTAGAAGGAACATGATACTTCATCTATTCCAATGAATTGACATCGATGGCCCGATGGTCGGTGTGTAGCGGATCCGGATGAAGAAACTTGATCCTTGATCTCTTCGTACTGATTGACATTGATGGTTCCAGAGTTAGTAGCATGTATGGGGCCTGGCCCCAAAGGGACGTGTGATTTCTCCATACCAGTTTCCATCGATATGTTCAGTCTCAATGGATATCACCCGTTTATGCATCAATTTTTGTCCAAACGAAATTGACCTCTCCCCAAACTATTAGTATCTACCATATGCTTGTGAGCTATAATATGGCTTAGTAATATGTTATTAATGATCTTGTTTGGTCGGATCCATTAATAATGCTGAGATCTAAAACCATCACCATTACCATAGAAACAGAGGGACAATTTGGCTGCCAATTCAAAGGATATACTATTAGCAATAGGTAAACTAGAGAATGTTATGTGAAAATCGAAGGGGGTCACTACAACAATTTATAAATGTTTTGGTATTAGTGGGCACGTCAAATAAATTAACACTACATCAAAAATCGCATGTTAAAGTAACACTTTATTTAATTTTGTAACAAAAAAGAAGTAACATGTTACTTTGAAAAAAAATAACACGTAATTAGGTCAATGGTTCGTATAATAAATGTCAAAGTAATTCATTCGTGTCAAGTTAATGCTAACACCATCATTAGGCAAAATTTAAAACACCTTGCTCGTCTTCGAAAATGTTATAATACTTACTAGTAATATCCTAGAAGGTGTAGCCAAAATTTAATTATTGGCATTATCAAATTTAGACTATTTTGAGTTTGATCGATGTCAAAAATTGCATATCACACGTAATTTTTAACCAAAAATGTGATGTAACACGTAATTTTGTTAGCAAAAAAATAGCACGTAATTTGATGTCAGTCATTATATCGCTAAAAAATAAACATATAGAAGTGATTGGTTAGCGATAAACAAAGAAATCAAGAACTTTTAAATTCTTTTAATAATTGAAGGTTCAGTTATATATTCCTAGTCATGCAATGATAATTATGATATTTTGATTGGTAAAATATTTTATGGGAATAAAATCGTAGGAATGATATTTAAGCTGTAGTCGAGTTTTTCTTCTTCTTTATAGTTGATTTCCTTATTCTTTTAAGAAAAACAACATATTCGATTAAAAGTTTTCAACTATGCTCCTGACCAAAAAGTTACAAAAAAACTGTAGTAGGCTCAAAGAAATAGTTTGGGCATGTTCATCACATGTTTTAATTAGCATAATGCATCATGATAAAGAGCATTGTTCTGTGTGAAGTGATATTTTACTAGAAATTCAACTCGATATTACTATAAGAAGTGGTATATTTCATTGTCCATGACAATCTTTTTTTTATATCATAACTTACAAATAATATATATATTATTCCAACGATACAATTGACTTCAACTTTTGGTCTAATTGGTGGGTGGTACGGGACTATTTATTATGTTTAGACATGAATGGACTTCATGGTTAATTACTTCAATTCATTATTGTTGAGTTGATATATATATATATTTTGAATATATATATATATATATATATATATATATATATAAATATATATATATATATATATAAATATATAGAAAAAAAATATATAAAATATATATATAAAAAAATATATATATATATATATATATATAAATATATATATATATATATATATAATATATATATATATATATATATATATATATATATATTCAATTATATATATATATATATATATATATATATATATAAATATATATATATATATATATATATATATATATATATAAATATATATTGCGATATTGTGTATCGACTTCAAATTCGAATGGAGTAGATGTTTGAATTTTTTAAAATCCATAAGCATTGATGAGTACATCACGCTTGATTGGTATCACATGATAGTATATTGGGTCTGATCCAAAAGAGGCTTCTCGACTGATCTCTCCAAATCCATTAGAATTGATGATCACTTCATGTTTCATGGGTGATGCTGGATGGTGTATCGGGTCTGGCCCCCCAGGGGCTTCACGCTTGATACCTCCAAATCCCTTAGCATTGATGACTTCTTCAGGCGTGGTAGGTGATGCATGATGGTGTATCGGGACTAGCCCCCAGGGACTTCATGCTTGATGTGTCCATATCCATTGGCATTTATGAGTATTGTAGGCATGTTGGCTGTTGTACGATTGTGTATCAGGTCCAGGCCCCAAGGGGATTAACGCTTGATGTCTCCATATCTATTAGCATAAATGAGTGCTTCAGGCTTGGTGGGTTCCACAAGATTATATATCGGGTATAGACCGCCAGTGTCTTTACGCTTGACCTCTTCCAATTGATTAGTGTCGATCTCTTAGTGCTTCTCCATCAATAGATTTTTAATGTGTCGAGACCTATTAGTAACACCTAGAGACGTTACAAAAGCCATCAACATAAAAAAGAAGAACTCTTTTGTTGCTATTGAAAATATTAATTGTATATGTAAATGTTAGATTAGAAGGTTATATATACAAATAGAGGGTCATTATAGTTATTCATAGGCCTTTTGGGCAATGAAAGCAAAAGTAACACGTCATATCACTACTAAAATATTGGTATTTAGTGACAGAAATATTTGTCGATAAATACGACATTTCCGTCGCTAATGTCATTTACCGACGGATTACCCATGAAAATGGTACATCAATAGCTATAACGTCGCTATGACAAATTTGTCGGTAATTCATCGCCATTGCAAAAGATTACTGATGGACATACCGACCAAAAATAGCGATTAGCAACAAATTTTACCCGTCGGCAATCTCGGCGATGCCTTAGCGACGGATTACCGATACAATTTTGTGAGCTAAAATAATAAATTTTCCAGAAGCTTAGCAATAAAAAATTTCGTCGGTGACTCGTCTGATACACATTTGGTATCAGACAAAACGTTAGCGGTAGAAATTTTTGCTGCTAATTCGTCGCTAACATGCAACAATGCGTCGCTATTCAGTCGGTAGTCCGTCGCTAGCCTGGAATTTTTTTTAGAGATTCGTCGCTATTCTGTCGTTGGTCAGTTGCTAAGCTGCTCATTATTGCCAGACTAAATTGTTCCAGCATTGCTCAAACCTGTCAATATATATATACAATTATAGTTACTTAAATTACAGTAAATACTGTTTGCCATAAAAATCAAAGACAGGTATTACAGAACACTGAACTTGACTGCAAACTCGCTTGTACAAAGGAAAGCCTAGAAAGAAATCCTAGGAAACAATCTAAGTACAATTTTTTAGTTTTGATTCTGGGGGTGACGGTGGAGGCGCGGGAAAGTGCTATCAACTCTGCTTTACTCCGTGAACTATCTGATGCATTCTCTAGCTCGTGAAGAAATTGTTTTTCTCTTGAAGGTTGCCAGCCTTGGAATGCCAACCATCTTGCAGGGGTGTGGCACTCTGCTATTTATAGTGATTTTGGGATGAAGGATATTTTGAGACGCATAGATGACCACGTAGCAAATCCCCGGGCCACATGGCCGTAATCATGCCTCGAGACTCGGTCTGTGACTGATTGCTGGGGATTTGTTAGGATTTGTTGTGATTTATCGTTGTAGCAAATCAGAGCAGTTGAGAACTGGTCAACTTGTCACGTGCATTAACCAATCTTTTGTGGCGAGCCGTATGAAGGATGTCTCCTGGCCGAGCCAAATGGGGAATGTCTCCTGGTTGAGCCGTACGAAAGAATATCTCATGATCGAGCCGCATGAAGGAATGTCTCATGACCGAGCCTCATGAAGGAATGTCTCATGACTGAGCCGTATGAAGGACGTCTTATGACCGAGCTACATGAGGGATTGTCTCATGACTAAGCCGCGTGAGGAATGTCTCATGACCGAGCCGCATGAGGAATGTCTTATGACCGAGCCGCATGAGGAATACCTTCTGACCAAGCTGCATGAAGGACGTCTCATGACCGAGCCGCATGAGGAATGTTTCATGACTAAGCCGCATGAAGGATATCTTCTGGCTGGATGGGTATGAGGGGCCTAGGAGAAGATGTGTGCCGAATGTCACGATTTGAAAGATTTTCGTTCGTCTCCCTCTTGACTGATCTCCTTGTTCGAAAAAGATTTGACGGTAGACTCCTTCAGAAGACTGTGATGTGCTTGACTGAGACGATGTGCCTGACTGAGACATCTGAGTAATGCCTGACTGAAACATCTAGATGCACCCATATGATCTCTTCTCGCGATGTGGTAAGAGGTACCAGTTCAGATGTCTGGTTCTAGAAGGGTGGAAGATTAGTAAACTCTATTGTTGCCCGAAGGACTGGTATTACCCCGTTTGGAGTACTTATCGGAGGGAAGTTGCCGAACTGAATAGATACCATGTTCGCTGCCACGGTAACCTCTTCAAAATCTATCGACAGAGCTTTTAAGTCGATAAGACTTTGGATGTGCCACTTCAATTGGAAATAATCATGAGTGGTATGATGGACATAGCAGTGGAAGTGACAGTATTTTAGATCCTCCATTTTTGCTGCTCGGGACTGACGTCTTTGTGGAGGGAGCTGAATCCTACCTCCTTGCAGGGGCATGTCGAAGATAGGTTTAACATGACTATCTTCAAATTAGTAGTTGATCTTGGGCCACGAACCTTCTACCTCTTTTTGTTCGGGCTTTTGGGTCGCATCAGTGACCATGCCATGTTTGCCCTTACTGTCCCGGTTGGTGGCGGTGCCACTGTTGTTGTTGCTGGAGGTGAACCCAGGACGTCTGCCCTTATCTTCTCCATCTGGGATGTGTAATCCCAACTGGCGAGCCTTCTTCAATTTTGCTTCCGCGTTGGTAGCACTTATGATGAAGGTCGTCCAATCTCTGAACTGATCATCACCCATCCAGAGGCTAATTGCAGGAAGCAGCTTCTTCTGGCAGATTTTAATTAAGGAGCTCTCGGGATTGCCTTGGGGCAATCACATTGCGGTTTGGCGGAACCACTCGATATAGTTCCTTGAGAGCTCCCTCTCTCCCTGAACAACATCCATGAGAGATGACATCGTTACATCATGCCCCACTTCGTAGAATCTCTCCAGGAACATGTGCTTGAAGCCGTCAAAAGAGTGAATGCAGTTGTCAGGAAGTTTACGATACCAGTCGAATGCGATCCCCTCCAATGCTCCGATGAATAGTTGCATAAGGATGGCATCAATATACGGCAAGTGGTCGGTTGTGACTTCCAAGTAGGTCATGTACCGACTAGTAGAGGTCTTTCCATCATAAGAATCGATATGGAACGGCTTGTACCACGGTGCAAAAGGTACATCTCTCCATGCAACGGGGAATGGCTGCCGTATTCTGAGATCTCGAGAGGAATCTCGGGCATTGAACATTCACCGAAGCTCCTGAACTTCCCTCCTTGCCTCCTTAGCTTCATCAGCAGCTGAAGGAACGGATGGTGTTACGGGATCATCACCCAAAGGAGGCACGGTCGTATTGGAGTCCACATTGACTGCGGTTTCCAAGCTTGTTTGTCCGGGCGTTCTTGCTGGTTTAGCTGGCAAGGCAGCTTTGATCTCGTCCATAGACTTAAGCAAGGATAGGAGCATGGCTTCCAACACTTCTAGCCGTTGTCAGTCGGAAGGCATTTCTTGATCGTTGTCAGTCATAAAGACTGTTCTCACGTGGGTAGAGATGGAGGGGATTATGGCAGAGGTACTCTCTCTGCCGTACACTTGTATGGAGAAATCGTCAAAAAATATTGGAATGTCATCTTCCTCCGACTCGGAAGGGGTGCTACCCCCTGTACAGGAAGCCGTATCGTCTTGGCGAGGGTGTTGGCCCTCAAGGAAATCCGATTCTGTTGCTGAGTTCTGGGGGATCTCTACCCCCTGTGTGTGTTCTTGGTACATCGGGTTGTCGCACACATTGAGGGGGCAGCTACACCCAGCTTCATCTACACTCAAGGAGGCCGACGGTGCACCCCTAGGTGCCAAAAGCTTCTTCTTGGATCGAGTGCCTAAATAGACACACCCTGTGGTTGATGGGAACCCCCCGGATGAGGGTCTCCTTGCAATACTGGCCGAGATGGCTGGGCTGGAAGAGCCTATCTTCTTTCCTCCCTTGCCTGGAGGAACTTTTTGAGTTGAATTACAGGAGGCGAAAGGAAACTCTTCGTCCCCTAGAAGTTGTACAGGTGCTGGCAGCTGCAGTCGCTGGAAAACTGACTGCCGATCTTCAGGTGCTGCTGATTTGTTGCAACAGCAGTTGATGATGACTTGGGTACAACGACGCCCCGAGAGGGACTGATTATATGTTGATGCTGTCGTCTTGCGTTTGTGAGTAATCACATCACGTAAGTCGGTAGGAAGCTGCTCTACCTTGGCAACAAACTTGTGAACTTGGGAATCCCGAGCGCACTGGTGCTTAGGTATCATATTTGCTTCCTGATCCGTGGCTAGTAAAAGTACTTGCTCTGGATCTTCAGACGGAGACTTTAAAGACCCACCCTGTCCGTTAGCCCAGGGGACTAGACGCGGGTGGTTCTGTACAACTTTCTGTCAGGAGTCCGTGTAATAGTCAACGGGGCCCGCTGACAGTCAGCAACTTGGACAGTTGACTGGGCTGGTTGGGCCCGTACTATCCTAGACTTTTTTGACTTAGCACCCAAAGGCGCATAGTAAAAAGTGTCCAGATTGATACATCCCATATCTTTAGTGAGCCGTATGGCGTCGGGCCGGTATGAGAGGCGGTCGAACACTGAGCTTCTGACAGGGCCGCATGAGACGTCCTGTTTGAGGCCAGGATTGGTTGTCGTATGGACCATCTTTCTACAGCTAGCTTTGGCTGCCGTATGGATCATTTTTCTACGGCCACAGTTGTCTGCCGTATGAGTCGTCTGCCTGCGGCCAGAGTTGGCTGCCGTATGGATAGACAGTCGATCTCCTCTATGCGGCTTCTTCTTTGCCAGCATGGAGTTCCCTTGTGCCCCCAAAAACTCAGCATCGTAATGTTTTCCTCTGCTCATTTTGGGGACAGTGGGGTCCTCTGCGGTCGAAAGTAAAGCTGCGGGAGAGCTTTGGTCACCGTCTTGGGCTGTAGAAGGAGCTTCTTCGAGAACTTGGTCGGGGGCAACTGTTTTGTGCACCGACGCCTTGCGAGTCCTTTTTGGGTTAGCTCGCTTCTGAGACGGGCTGCTGCTCCCTTCAGAGAGCAATTCTTCAAAGGCTTGTTGGTCGAAGTGAACCACAAGCATCTGTTGTATAGTGCCGAGCTTGGACGCGTCAGATTGCGTCACCAACTTCTCATCAGAAGAGAAAAAAGTCCCCAGTATAGTCGCCATCGTGTTTGTCATAAAAATCAAAGACAGGTATTACAGAACACTGAACTTGATTGCAAACTCGCTTGTACAAATGAAGGCCTAGAAAGAAATCCTAAGAAACAATCTAAGTATAATTGTTTAGTTTTGATTCTGGGGGTGACGGTGGAGGCTCGGGAAAGTGCTATCAACTCTGCCTTACTCCGTGGACTATCTGATGCAGTCTCTAACTCGTGAAGAAATTGCTTTTCTCTTGAAGGTTGTCAGCCTCGGATTGCCAACCATCTTGCAGGGGTGTGGCACCCAACTATTTATAGTAATTTCGGGATAAAGGATATTTTGAGCCGCATAGATGACCACATGGCAAATCCCTGGGCCACATGGCCATAATCATGCCTTGAGACTCGGTCTGTGACTGATAGCTGGGGATTTGTTAGGATTTGTTGTGATTTGTCGTTGTACCAAATCTGAGCAGTTGAGAACTGGTCAACTTGTCATGTGCATCAACGAATCTTCTATGGCGAGCCGTATGAAGGATGTCTCCTGGCCGAGCTATATGAGGAATGTCTCATGGTTGAGCCGCATCAAAGAATGTCTCATGATCGAGCCGCATGAAGGAATGTCTCATGACCAAGCCGTATAAAGGAATGTCTCCTGACCGAGCCACATGAAGGACGTCTCATGACCGAGCCGTATGAGGGAGTATCTCATGACCGAGCCGCGTGGGGAATGTCTCATGACCGAGCCGCATGAGGAATGTCTCATGACCGAGCCGCATGAGGAATGCCTTCTGACCGAGCCGCATAAAGGACGTCTCATAACCTTGTCGCATGAGGAGTGTTTCATGACTAAGCCGCATGAAGGATATCTTCTTGCTGGATGGGTATGGGGGGTCTAGGAGAAGGTTTTGTGTCGAATGTCACAATTTGAGAGAGTTTCGTTTGTCTCCCTCTTGACTGATCACCTTGTTCGACGAAGATTTGACGGTAGACTCCTTCAGAAGATTATGATGCGCTTGACTGAGACGATGCGCCTAACTGAGACATCTGAGTAATGCATCTAGTTAAGAGTTGGCCGTTACAACGTCTTCAATTGGCATCATGTTTTCGAGATGATGTTGGAAAGGCGTAGTAGGTCGCAGTCGCTGGAACACAGACTGCCTTGATAATGGAGCTACTGTCTTGTAGCAGCAGTAGTTGATAGTAGCTTGGGTGCAGTGATGTCCTCGAAAGAGCTCCTCACACATCATGGTTGCTTCTCTCTCTTTGTATTTGTGAATGACCACCTCTCGCAGGTTGAGAGCAGATTGATCTACCTTTGTATCCATTTTTTGGGCCCGGGTATCCCGAGCGCCCGGGTGCGTAGGTATCATGTTTGCTCAATGACCTGAGGCTAGTAAAAGCACTTGCTCTCTTTGTAGGAAGACTTTTTGGACCATCACATTTGCTCCCTGATCTGAGGCTAGTAAAGCACTGCGCTCGATCGTTATAGGAAGACTTCTGAGACACACCTTGTCCGTCCGCATGTGGGATTGGACGCGGGTGGTTCTGTATAACTTTCTATCAGGAGCCCGTATAACAGTTAACGGTGTCCGCTGACCGTCAGCAGCATGGAAAGTTGATTGGGCTTGTTGAGCCCGTACTGCCCTAGACTTCTTCGACTTAGCAACCGAAGGTGCGTAGTAGGAAGAGTCCAAGTTGGAAGGAGGGAAGAGAAGTTGGTGCTCTTTTCAAAGGAGGCAAGGGGGCTCTATTTATAGAATGGAGTTTGCCATTTCTTCTTCTCCTTTCTGATGTGGGACTAAAAGTAATATTTTCCATGCTTCTACAAATACAACTCCAATATATACATAAATTAACCCAGCACTAATATATACAGAAATGAGCTCCAATAAATGCATAAATGAACTCTAATAGTCGCAATATAGTACATATCCACAAATTTGTTCAATAATACATAAATTCCCTCAAGTTCTACAAACTCATCGATAAAAAAACAAAAATCAAACAAAAATAAAACTAATGGCGAAGGAGGTAGAGGAGGTGGCGGAGGCATAGTCGGCCGTCACATGCATATATCTGCCCTAAGACAAAAGTGACGATCCGCTGTACGTCCTGGATAGGAACGTCTGCAAGAGTCGGCAGCATGGCAAGAGGCGCGGTGGTCGTCGGAGGAGCCGATGTAGTAGGCGCTGTGGTCGGAGGAGGAGTCATAGCCAGAGGCACTGAGGTCGAAGTCGGAGCCGGTGTAGTAGCGGTAGGAATCAGACCTGCTGTGTTTAGAACTCCGGTCATCTGGGTCACGTGACCCTATAGGCCCACCAAAATCTGTGTAATCTGTCGCCAAGTATAGGTACCGACTTTATCGTCGGTCTATGTATCTACGGATGGAGGTGGACGTGGAGGTGGAGATAGAGCAGCTCTGGAATAAACAGACGGTTGGGATGCCAATGATCCGGTACCGTACATACTACCCTCTTTTCCTCTACCGACGGCTTGTATCCACAAGTCGTTCTTCAAAGCCGACGTCGGTGGCTGACTAGTCCCAGCACCCTCCTCGGCAGTCCCTCCCTTACCGACTCGGCTCTCTAAAGTCTCATACGTCTCCTATATTATATAGGTAAATAGATTTAGAGTTAATATTCATATTTTATTTACTATTAAGTATTTTTATTGTTAGGTTCCCATATGTCTCGTAAATTTTTTTTTTATTTATAGTGCTACTTAGGGTTACGATTTAAAGTTAGGACTAACTATTTAGGTAAACTAAATATAGTTAAGTACGTAAAGACAAAGAAGAAATTGAATACGATATAAGACTCGAAAAACTTACATAGGCGTTGTTCACCCGATCATCTATGAGCTTTCCATCCTTCTTTCGCTTATGGGTACGCTCGAAAACTTTAGAAAAGTCGATGACGTTCAGGTCGCCGCCTGCCCTGGCGACCTCCTCGTACTGTAAGAATTAAACATCAATTTATAATTAAATCTTAAATTTAAACAATTGAAGAAAGACCAAATAAGAACACTCACCAGCCGTCGATAATGCTCTAAAATTGGGATGGATCCACCCGTGTGGTGACCACCCTTAGCACGGGCAGCCTTTTCCTTCTCATAGTTGGCCTTACAAGCCGGAGTGTCTATTTTCTTCTTCATCGCCTCCAAGAATTTCTTCTTCAACCATTCCTTGTGAAGAGCACTATTTAGTGTAGCCAACGCCTTCTGGTCGTTAACCATATCGCTCAACCTCTTGCTAGCGACGAAATTGTAGCAGTTCCGGATCGTTTGATCTTTGTGCGTCGGCCACCAGTACAACTTCTACAAATAATATAAAATAAAAACAGATGAGAAAATATTTAATATAAACAAAGATGGTATTATTTAGGCATACCCCAAGCATCTCGAGCCAAATGAATCGTCCATCAAGTGGCATGTCCCCAAAGTTTAGATAGGGACTATGGAATTTATAACGCATCAAGTCGCCTAAATCTCTACCAGCCTGGAGCAAAAAGAACCTGGAATTAACAAAACAATGTACCATTAGAAAATAAAAAAAGTATAAATAAATGTATATAATAACAATTATATACTTACGTCGCTTCATCGACCTACATCTCTGGATGAGTGATATTGGGTGGCCGCTCTGGTAGAGTAGGAGGATCTGCAAATCCTGATCGACGTATGTATACTCCACGGTCCACCAAAAGGCTAGGATATGGATTCACCCCAGTAGAAGAAACAGGTGTAGTCTCCGGCGTAGAAGATGGGGCACCAGCACAGAAAGTAGTAGATGTTGAAAGAATATCAGGGCTAGCTCCGCCGATTGATGAACGAATGGACGACAAAGATAAGCCATCCTCCTCATCAACCACATTGTCCTTAACTCTTCTACGACCTGCAGCTGGAGTACTTGGAGGAGCAGGAGGGCGGGACCCAGATCCTCAATGTCGTGTACGTCCTGGACCCACCATATGCAAATCTGAATGAAATAAAAATTGTGTGATGATACAAATAATTAATACAAATCTAATAAAAATTAAAAAATGGTGTGTTGATACAAATAATCAATGCTAATCTAATAGAAATAAAAAATGGTGTGGTGATACTCATAAATAGGTAATACGTACTAATCTTCTTCATCTTTTTGGTATTCCGAATCTTCTTTATTTTTACGACAACTTCCACTTTCACCTTCATCTTCAAATTCTTATTTCTTATCCGATACGTCCATTTCAGACTCCTCCTCTATATGAGGCACGTCTTCTGTGTCAATCTCTTTGTCAACTATATCATCCGCTACAGTAACGTCAACCTCCATATCATCAATTCCGGCTAAACTCATATATGTTGGTTGAGGCATGACTATCTCATCCTCCTGGTATGTTTGATCTCCAATATTATATGTATTTCTTGATTTAGTTTTGCATACAGTCCAGCAATCACGAGTACTGCAACGTCGACTAGGATAACTCGTGTAGCTTGGACCATTTGACTAGCCAACACAAATGGTTCGAAACCTACATATATTTTTTCGTATTTTATATCAATCAATTCAAACTATTTGTCAATTCTCCATTCTTGCTTGGGTGTTGTGTTGAACCAATCACATTTAAATAACATAATTTTGGTATGTAAAGTGTAATCTAGCTCTAGAATATCTCTTAGAACACCGTAATAGTCAAATTCTGGATCAGTATCGTAGACTGAACCACTTAACATATTTTAGAATTCTTTGTGTAATTAGCCTCCTCATCAATAAATGAGTGATTGATAGGCTTATCAGTGGTTCTAAATTTGAAGCAATTGATAGTATATCCATCCCAACTTTTTGCCCTCTTGCTTGGTTCTATAGATAGTGCTCGAAGTCTTTCGTCGGTCAATTGTGTGCCAGGACGAAAAACCTAAAACATCACGTATCATAACGTCATTAGGACAAAGCTCTTTCGTCGGTCAATTGAATTTAGAATAGTTAAATGATTTTAATCCTTACATAATTATGGACCCACGACAGAAATTTTCTATCATCCTTTCTAGCAAGATCATCATCATCAATGCTAGGTCTCTCCTTTTTTTATCTCAGCTCTAAAAATACTATGATAATAATAAAAAAGTTAGGGAACTTTTTACAAGTATATTAAAAATTAGAGTATGTAGCAACATTATGTCGCTTACTTCTCTATATCTTCCATCTCCTCCATACCACTACTTAGGCAGATAAACCGATGAGCGGCTTCAAACTTATCGTCCTTCAACCATCGTAACATAGAAGCACTTGCAGGCTTGCCACCATCATTGAAGATAGTGCGAATTCCACTATTTGGTGCATCGACCTCACCTTCATCATTTTTTGGTGCTGTATTCCAGTTTGTTCTGACATGAGTATCAAAGTAGATTGAGCAGAAGTTTGAGACATCCTCAATAATATATGCTTCGTATATCGATACTTCTACATGAGCCTTATTTCCAACCTTCTTCTTCAGGTGATGTAGATATATATAAATAATATATTCAATACTAGAACTATTTAAATAAAATAATTATTAGTACTAGATAATTAATTATTTTATTCCTATCAAATGGATACATCTATCAATAATGGACAGGAGCACCGATACGTGCTTCATATGCAAGATGAATCGACAAATGTTCCATACTATCAAAAAAGTCAGGGGAAACACCTTTTCTAACTTACACAATGTCAATATAATCTTCTTTTCAAGTTCAAACATATGTTGCACCGTCAACTTACTTGAACACAAGTATCTAAGGAATATAGATAACTCGGCCAACGGACCCCATATTTGAGAAGACAGCATCTCTCTCGGAGCGATAGGAAGTAAATGCTCCATGAACACGTGGCAATCATGACTTTTCATCCCTATCAGCTTGCGTTCGTTGAGATGAACACATCTTGCAAGATTCGATACGTAACCGTCAGGGAATCTCAACTTTGTAATCCAATTACATATTATCAATTTATCATCCCTACCATGTAAAAGGTGTTGAGGGCTTGACCCCGTTACCATTGGATCTTCGTGTTAGATGCAACTTAGGACGCCTGTAAATAATTTTCCAAGTCCTTTCTTGCTTTGGGATTGTCTTTCGTTTTTCTGTTGATATCCATCACCGTATTAAAGATGTTGTCGAATACATTTTTCTTAATATGCATGACATCAAAATTATGTTTTATAGGATTGTCCTTCCAATAAGGTAAATCCTAAAAGATACTATGCTTCTTCCAATTATGGCTATATCTGAATCATTCTAAGTGCTGGCCCGATCTTGTATCTTCCTTTATAGTTGGCAAATACTCTACCTCTTTCCAAACGATATCTCTAGTCAATCTCAATGGGGGAGGAGTTAGTTCCAGTTTACCAGCTCTAAAGGCATCCCTGTTCTTTCTCCACGGATGCGACATAGGAAGGAACTAACGATGGCAAAAAAAAAACATTTTCCTCCATTCTGAAGGTCGAATGCTTTACTCTTTTCCATAGATATTAGACAAGACATAATACCATGAGTAGTCTACCCAGATAACATTTTGTATGCTGGAAAATCATTGATGGTCCACATCAACATCGCTCTCATCTGAAAGTTCTGCTCCATCGATATATCAAACGTTTGAACGCCGAACTGCCATAATTGTTTCAACTCGTCCAACAACGGCTGCAAGTAGATATCGATATTCTTCTTTGGTTTTTTTGGACCGGATATGATAAGTGTCAAGAACATATAAGGAGTCTTCACGCACATCAACGGTGGTAGATTATAAAGGGTCAAAATCACCGGCCAATAAGAGTACTGAGCCCCCGACTTTTTGAAAGGAGTGAATCCATCAGAACATAAAGCCAGCCGAATATTCTAGGCTTCGTAGCAAATCCATGATGACATCGATCAAAATGGTTCCATGCCTCTCAATCGAATAGATGAGATAATTCTTCTTCATCCATCTTTCATTCTTTGTATGCCATGGCATGTGATTTACAGTATTCGAGGATATATATATCTCCTGTAGCCTCTTTGTGATCGGTAAAATTGCATATATTTGTAGGGTGTAACCTTGCTTGTGCAGTTGATTTTTTATTGCCCCGAATGGGCTTATATCGGTCCTCGTGACAGAAAATGTATCTGTCTTTATCATTGTTCTCCTTGTAGTACAACATGCAGCCATTTCGACAACAATCTATCTTTTATAGCCTAGTTCGAGTTTCTGTATCATCACCTTCGACTTGTAAAAGTTTTCTGGCAAGTTATTTGCTCCTTTTGGCAGCAACTCTCTAATAAACTGAATTATCCGGTCATAGCATTCCTGCGGTAAGTTAAAATTAGACATGAGGTTCAACAGCCGCATCACCACCGACAGGACAGAATATGAATAACAACCTGGATAAAACGGAGTATCGGCATGGTTGAATATATCATAGAACTCCTTTGCAGCAGGATTCGGATCCTCCGGATCAAAACTTGGACCGAACAAGCCGCATCAAATACCAACTCATGTGCCAAGTTTCGATAACGATTTTGGAAGTGATCTCCAATAGTTTACTCTTCCACCTCCGTATTGAAGGAGGACTGATATTGCAGAACCAAAGGTTCTCCTTGAGCCGTCCACCATTGTAGTTTGGTACGAAACTCTTTTTGTAGAGGTGCTCTCTCATGAGATCTACCTCCTTGAATGGTATATTATGACAATTGACACAAGGGCACTTTATGAGCCTTCCGTCCATGAAATAAGGTTGGTTACTGGTGTATCTCAGAAATTCCTCGATGCCCGTCTTGAAATCATCCGTCAAACCAATCTTGCTTTCATGTCGCCGATTAAATCCAAGTACCATATATGTTGTAAATACAAGTAAAAATTAATTTATACCTAATTTTAACAACCAAGGTTAACAGTATCAGTATCAAAATTGGTATCAGACGATTCCTATGAGTATCGATATGAAAATTGGTATCAGACCATTCTTATGAGTATCGATATTAAATCGATACGATACAATTCCTTGAGTATCATATCGAAATTTGTATTAGACTATTCCTATGAGTATCGATATCGAAATCGATATTGAAATTGATATCATACCATTCCTACGAGTATCGAGAAGGAATCAAGAGAGAGAGGGGGGTATGTGTGTGTTTGTATACTTGAATGAGCTCCATGAGGAAGTGGACGTCCTTGGTATAGAGCTCGAGGGAGAGGTTTCTGACAGCATGGTGGAGGTCCTCCGTCAAAGGATTCTGGTTCTACATTTTGCTCTAGTAGAGGAAGCCATGAGATTATGAGAATGAAGAAAGAAGATGTTTTGAATATGAAGCTTTGCACGTTTGGTTCTTATTATCGACCGTATCGGATTAGTATCGGCCTATCGGTTTGGTATCGACCGTATCGGATTGGTATTGGCCTTATCGAATCGGTATCGGCCATATCCAAGGTATCAGCCGTATCGGATTGGTATTGGCCATATCGGATTAGTATCGGCCTATCTGTTTTGTATCGGTCGTATCGGATTGGTATTGGCCTTATCGAATTTGTATCGTCCTATTCGATAGGTATCGGCCGTATCGGATTAGTATCGGCCGTATCATATCGGTATTGGCCTTATCGAATCGGTATCGGCCATATCTGATAGGTATCCGCCATATCGGATTAGTATCGGCCGTATCGGATTTGTATCGGCCTATCGGATTGGTATCGGCCGTATCATTGGTATTGGCCTTATCGAATTTGTATCGTCCTATCCGATAGGTATCGGCCGTATCGGATTAGTATCGGCCGTATCGGATTATTATCGGCCGTATCATATTGGTATCGGCCGTATCCTTATATAGTATTGACAACCCTATAACACCATCCTAGATTAAATAATATTTTAATAATAATCGGGTATAATAATCCAATATTAACAGATTTGATATCTAATATCCGAAAATATTTGAATATCCGATTCCGATTTCACGAATTTTGAATAATTTACGAAAACGCAAAACCCTACATAATGCCATGAATCCAAACCCCTAGCTACTCCATTGTGTCCGTGTCCGTATCCAAAATCCTAGCTATAATATTTACACAATTAAATTATATTGTCATAATTTTCGTGTCCAAGTACATGTTACAAATAATCTAAAAATTATGACATATAACTATAACACATAATATAAATATGAAAAGAAGTAACAAAATTAAAAAAACCCGAGGAGGAGGAGGGCCGAGGAGGAGGACTACGTTGGTCGTCGGGGAAGGAGGAGGGAGGCACGCGTGAGGGGTCGGGGGAGGAGGAGGAGGGGATCAGGAGGAGTGGGAGAAGGAGGTCGGAGGAGGAGGAGGGGATCGGAGGGGGTGGGGATCAGAGGGGAGGAGGTCGGAGGAGGAGGGGAACGGAGGGGGATGTCGAAGGTGGAGGAGGTCGCCGAGGAGGAGGAGGGCAAAGGAGGGGGGAAGTCAGAGGAGGAGGAGGTCGCCGAGGAGAAGGAGGGGAACAGAGGGGAGGTCGCCGACGAGGAGGAAGAGGTCCGAGGAGGATGTGGTCGGAGGAGGAGGCTTGGACGAAAATTTGGGAGGAAAGAAATTTTGGGTTAAAATTTGAGAATGGGAAAGAAAGGCTGTTGTTTAACTTTTACAGCAGGTCAGCAATGGAAATTTCTGTCGCTAAGTATTCACTAATAAATTAGCGACTAACTACCGACGGAAAAGCGGCGTTTAGTTATACTGTATTTCATAATAAATGTAGCTAGTTAGTCGGTAATCCGTCGCTAAATAGCGACTTCTTCACTTCCGTCGGTGAGATCAGTCGGTAAAATACATATTTTTGTAGTAAATTAACCATAAAAAAGCTACCACCTATTTTTTAAAAAACAAAATAACAGTAAGTTGACATGGTAGAAAGATAAACATGTCAAACTGATCCATTCATGCCAAAAATAAAAACTATGTTTAGTATATCTTGATATTTGATGTTCCGTTATATATACAACAACAAAGTAATAATATTGGTATTTTGATCGATAAAATATTTCGTACAAGCTGAAATATAATAATAAAATTGAAAGCTATATCTTTTAAGAATAGTTTCTTTGTATTTGGTTTCTTAGTTTGTTTTAGGTTGGATTTGCTTTTATCTTTCATTTAAGACAAAATGGAGAATAGTCCAAACCTAAAACCAAACTACAAGAAATTAGCAAATTAATAAAAGTGTTTTAAATTGAATTTTTTTTAGCCAAATACTAGACATGACCTATGTATATATCACACCAGCACCAAAAATAACACACACTGGTAATGAAAAAAAGCTCGAGCGATGTTGCTCTAAATAACATGTTCAATCAAACCCGTAGTATAAAATAAATGGTATACTCGTTATTTTAAGAATATGATAAAAAAAGTCCATCAAACCTTATTTATCTTTTTAATGGGAGGAGAACATGATTTAGAATTTTATGAGTATACACGTGACTATTCCTTGACTGTTCTCTAAAGTCAAAACATGAATTTTTATGCACGTTCAATACGTATTTCGATCAACATAACACTATAAACTATTTTTATTATTATTATGGCAAAGCTACTAATGGCAATAAAGTCACAAAAAATTGCACTATTGAAAGTGTTTGCTAGAAACTTAACTTCAAGATAATAGATAAAAGAAGTCATGCATAATTCATTTTCTAATGTAATCTCATTTCATAAAGGAATTAACTTCCTGATTTCGTGGATATATTATGTATGTATTAAATTTTCTCTCATGTATGTTTATCAATCTGATCTAGACCGAAAGGAACTTGATTTTGATCTTTCCAAACCAATTGACAGGGATGGCCGGTACATGAATCTTTGTCATTCGGGTACTAGAAGGAACTTGATACTTAATCTACCTAAACGAAATGAGACGAGGGCCCATGCTCAGTATATAGCAGATCAAATCCGAATAAACTTGATCCTTGATCTCTTCGTACTAATCAACATTGATGGTTCCAGAGTTCATTAGATGTATAGGGTCTGGCGTGAAGGGACTTGTGTAATGATTTCTCCAAACTGATTTCCATCGATATGTTCTCTCAATGGATATCATATGTTTATGCATAGAGTCTTATCCAAACGACTTGACCCTTGATCTCTCCGAACTAATTAGTGTCTGCCATATGCTTGGGCCAGAATCTGGCTTAGTAATATGTCATTAATATCTTGATGGGTCGGATCCGTTAGCAATGCTTACATCTAAAACCATCACCATCACCATGCAAACAGCGGGACAATTTGTTTGCCAATTCAAATGCTATATTACTAGCAATAGATTAACTAGTGAATGTTATGTGAAAATCGAAGGGGGGTCATTACAACAAATTATAAATATTTTCTATTAGTAGTGCATGTCAAATAAATTAACACTACATCAAAATTGCATGTTAAAGTAACACTTAATTTAATTTTGTAACAAAAAAGAAGCAACACGTTACTTTGAAAGCAAAAAATAACACGTAATTTGGAGAATGGTTAGTAAAATAAATGTCGAAGTAAATCGTTCATGTCAAGTTAATGCTAACACTATCATTAGGCAAAATTAAGAAACTTCGCTCGCCTTCGAAAATGCTATGGTACTTACTAGTAGTATCTTAGAAGGTACAGCCAAAATTTTATTATGTGCATTGTCAAATTTTGACTATTTTCAGTTTGATCGACGTCAAAATTGCATATCAGAAGTAATTTTTAAGAAAAAATGTGAAGTAACACGTAATTTTGTTACCAAAAAAGTAGCACATAATTTGACGTCAGTCATGGTGACGCTAAAAAACAAATATATCGAAGTGATTGGTTAGTGATGAACAAAGAATTTTTTTTTCATACTTATGATAATTGAAGGTTCAGTTATATGTTCCTAGACATGCAATAATAATTATGATATTTTGATTCGAAAAATATTTCATCGAAATTGTAATCGTAGGAATGATATTTAAGCTGTAGTCGAGTTTTTCTTCTTCTTTGTAGTTGTTTCCTTATTCTTTTAAGAAAAAGAAAACAAATTGGATTAAAAGTTTTCAACCTTAACTGCCAACCAAAAACTACCAAAAACAACTGTACTAGGCCGAAAGAATAGTTTGGGCACGTTCAACACATGTTTTAATCATCATAATGCATCATGATAAAGAGCATTGCTCTATGTGAAGTGATAATTACTAGATATTCAATTGGATAATATAATAAGAAGTGGTACGTTTTGTAGGAATAAATGTAAAGCGATATACTCTAGAAGGAGGGTGAATAGAGTAGGCAACAAAATATTAGCTATTAAAAAATTACTAGCAACACGATCATAGAAATATATCACAAATATTAGTAAGTAAAAGTAAAGTGTAAAGAGAAAACTCAAATACGGGAATGTATACTATTCTCCCTCTTGTGAGCACTAATCCAGTAGAAAGAACCCTAGCTTTTTGTTGAAATCCACTATGGAAAAACACAAGTTTTCATCCGAAGTTCTTGCAACTTCTACAAACACAAGCTTGGATCCGAAGCATTCGACCAACTTTAATTGTGAAGTGTCTCAGTTCTATCAAGCCTCTTGATTACAATCACTCCGAACTTCTAGATTGTATGTACTGGCAAATCGACTAGAGGATTGTAACTGACTTAGGATTTGAAATTGAAAGCTTAGTGGGGCTTTGGAAGATCGTAGTAAGCTTTAGAGAGAATAGATATGAAAGTGAATTGGTCTGTTGAAATGGTGAATTTTTTCCTCTATTTTTAGGATTTCCAAAGAAGAATTCGGGCATAATTCGGATAGAATTCGGACAGAATTCTATGAGAGAATCTCGGCATATAGCCATCATCCGTAACTGCGGGAAGACTGAGTTTAAAATCCAACGTATAGATAGCCGAACTTGGGCCGAATTTTGGCGAATTCGTATCGAATTCTGCTAGTCCAAATTGGTTTGATTTGGGTTGGCATCTCAGGTTTTGGGCTTTTGAATGGTCAACAGTTAGGAGGTAGTTTGGTCTGTGAGTGGGTTTGTTTTCAAAATAAAAAGGGTATTTTGAAAACATTTCTTGGGTAGCCTATTTGTTAGTACGACATTTACATTATTCCTAGATCAATAAAATACAGATGTACATTAATAATTTGAAATATAGACGCAACGACAAATACAGCTCTATGTTCTAAATTCTTGAACGGTAGCAGGCACAGGCTGTCATTTTTTCGAAGTACCCCTTTTATCGAGACAAGGTTAGATCAATTATTAAAATCTGGTTCGACCATGACCAATGGGCCAACAATCTCTCTCTTTTTATAATTGACAAACCTTGACCGATATAACATCTTGGTCGTGATTTGAACAAAAATCAAAACTTTTTTTGATTGGTACTGTCTCCTCTTGGCAGATATTATCCTAAAAATGTTATATCCTTTCTCCCCCGTTGTCACTTAGCAAAATAATTATAAAGAGATAAGTTCCTACGTAATTCATGTATAAGAAACAAACGTTAAAGAAACGCAGAGATAATATAAAGGAAACTAAACAGTACTAAAATAATGCTAAGCATAAGTGCATACCAAAGGGACAATAAATAGTGAAATAAAAATGCATAATGATAAAAAAAGTTTGGAACAACAAACTCAGCATCTCAAATAGTCATACATAAAAGTGAATAAAAGAAAGTAATACTATCTTGGATATAGGAACATTTCTAAGAACACATAGCATAATCAGAGTCTAAAAACATAACTTCTAGACAAATATGTAGTGTCTAGATCAAGTCATCATATAAACAGAATCATCATCAGCACGATCAGCATCAACACCATATCCGGAAGGTCTAGTACCAAAAGTACCAGCTCCATAAGATAGATATGGAGTAGCACCAGAACGACAGTGCCAATCAAAGGCATTACCGGAGCTGAAGTAGTAATGAACGCCTCATCCTCATAGCGGTAACCAAAGAGTAGGATCTCGTGGAAGAGAACTGTTATGATGACCAGTCTAAGCGAAACACAGATATCAAAGGAGTCAACAAGTGCCTAAAACGACTGACATCTCAGAACTCTTGTTCCTTCAATGTCTCGGTAATAAATGATCGTAAAGATTTGTGCTCAACCAGTGAGCATGCCATATGTAATCCAAATGCCGATGGAGGCCCTCAAATGACGAAGGATAAGTTTGAGGTAGAGGAGGTCATGCAGTAGAAGGAGTATGAGGGACAGAGGCGCTGCGACGAGAGAGCTATAGATGCTTGGGCTCAGAATCATGATCACAAAAGGACAACTCAATCTCAAAATACTGAAAGATGATAGAAAGGATCATCGCGTAGAGAAGATTCATGTTCATCTCGTGACATCTTGCCATCATTCGGATAATAGTCCTTGGGACAAAAAAGGGAATCCCATGACGAATGTGATAGATAGCAGACAATTGAAGACTAGTTACATCGTCTTTTGAGGTAGAGTTGGATAGTATAGTGGAATAGATAATCCGATGTAACTCATAGACAAACAAGTTCAGTTTATGGCTTTGAATTTGCCAGGATGGACGAGATCAGGAGCACAAAGTTGATTTTTAAAGTTATTCAAAGTTGTGTCATTAGGGAATTCAAAATTAGTGATATCGACAAGCAGCTCACCTACATTTGGAATTTGTACGATCGTCGCTAAATCGTTATCATTAAATTGAATATCAATGCTGGCGATACGGCTTTTTATAAGATAATCTTCATCTGCGAGAGTGAAATTGCTGTAAAATAGTCTGATTGCATTGGTGGCAATAGGAAATAAATGTGTAACAAAATTATGCAATCCCAAAGTTTCTGAATAAGTTTGTGAGACAGAAAGATCGTCCACTTTATCAGTGCGTTGGAGCAAATAATATGAAAAAAATCCACATACCATAGTAAGGATTGTTCTAGAGTTTCAAAGAAGAACTCATTGAACGTCCTATTGTCCACTTGGATGGGCAAAAAAAGAGATACTGGGATAGGATCAGAAGATGAGGCTCCTTCACTAGCCGTCTTCTTTCTCTTGAAAGGATTGTTATTTCTAGGCATGATTTTGAAAGAAAACATAAAGTTTCTATGAAATTAAAAATTAAGGCAAGGAGAGATAAATAAATTATACCTTCTCAGATTAGAGTATGTGGAAGAGGAGGAGATTCTACGCCCAAATCCAAAATTTTGAAGCAAAAATCCAAAGGAGTAGGGCAGAAGAAATACAAGTGGGGCCATTCAGGTGTTGTTTAAAAACCTGACACCAATCGAATTAGTGCCGAACTCTGGCCGAATTCGGGTCGAGTTTGCCTAGAACTCTGTTGAGGTAATTTTGCACATGAACCAAATGTCACTTTGTATTTATTATTTATATTTAATTATTTAATTCCAAGATTAGTAATTTTAAATTTTAATTAATATAATTAAATTTATTTTACAAATTAAATTTTTTGCAGTAAATGTCTCAGATTAGCTGTAGATGAACTGTCCTAACTAACAAAGATCCACCGGAGGACGCTTAAATACTGCTTCGTTTTAGCCGTAGCCGTGGTGACATATAGACCCTTTCTAGGCTTGTCTCAAAAAATAGTTTTTGTATATTGAAAAGTAATTAATAAGATAAAATTAATTGACATTATTGACGTCTACAATTCCTAATTCTCGACGTAAATAATCGAATCGATCTTCCGCTAAAGATTTTGTAAAGATGTCAGCCAATTGTTTCTCTGTGTCTACATATCTAAACTAATGCCTCCATTTGCTTGATGGTCCCAAAGAAAGTGATGTCGAATCTTAATGTGCTTCGTGCAAGAGTGACATACAAGATTCTTAGTCAAGTTGATAGTATTAGTGTTTTCACAGAAAATGGGTATGTGCGTATAGTATAAATCAAAGTCTTCTAGGGTTTGCTTTATCCATAAAATTGTGCACAACAACGTCCTACGATGATGTACTCAGCCTCAGTAGTTGATAATGTGATATAATATTGCTTTTTGCTAAACCATGAGATTAGAGCCTTACATAGGAAATGACATGTGCCGCTAGTACTTTTTTGATCCATTTTGCATCCAGCAAAATCAGTATCCGAATAACCGATTAGGACAAATGACATAGTTTTGGGATACCATAAGCCAACAAGAAGTGCCTTTAAGGTATCGAAAGATACACTTAACTACGCACAAGTGTGTTTCCTTAGGGTTAGCTTGAAATCTTGCACCCAACCAAACACTAATATTATATCAGGACGACTAGCAGTTAGATAAAGTAAACTACCAATCATACCTCGATACTTACGTATGTCGACAGGTTTGCCTTATTCATCTACATCAAGCTTGGTTGAAGTTGCCATTGGAGTGCCAAGGGATTTGACGGATTCCAGATCGAACTTCTATAGCAAATATTTTGCGTATTTGGCTTCGTTGATGAACGTCTCATTGTTGGTTTATTTAATTTGTAGTCCAAGAAAGAATTTAAGTTCTCCTATCATGCTCATATCAAACTCTTTTGTATGCTCTTAGAGAATTCTTGACAGAGAGATTCATCAGTAGATCCAAAGATAATATTATCAACATAAATTTGAATTAAAAGAAGATTTCCATATGAAGACTTTATAAACAGTGTAGTATCAACCTTGCCTTTTAAAAAACTATTATCAAGTACAAAAGAACTTAGACGGTCGTACCAAGCACGAACGGCTTGTTTCAAACCGTATAAGGCTTTCTTCAACTTGAATATATAATCAGGATTTTTTAAATTAATTAAACCTGGAGGTTGAGCTACATAAACTTCTTCTTTTATGAAAGCATTAAGAAAAGCACTCTTTACATCCATTTGAAAAAGTTTAAAGTTATGAAAATATGTAAATGCACACAATACGAATGGATTCTAATCTCACAACAGAAGCATAGGTCTCATCGTAGTCCATACCTTCATCTTGGTTGTATCCTTGAGATACGAGTCGAGCCTTGTTACGAGTGACTAAACCATTCTCATTTTATTTATTTCAGAATACCCAGTGAGAAGGTGTTGTGGGGGCAGACTATTTGACTAATCCCTGTTGCATGGAAGCATCACTCACCGGGCGAATCGACTTGGGAGCACGAGGATTCCATTCGAGAGTGCTTCCCATATTTGTTTGAGGAGCCAGGTACGAACTTAAATACTGCATTTAATTTTCATAAACCTCCACTTATCGTATTTCTATCCGTGACTACACCATAATTTCAGGAATAAAAATCTTCTACGAAGGGAAGGATGTAAACCCCCCCATTCCAATTATAAATATAGCTAGTATTATTTTTAAATAAAAGGTTTTGGACTTATATATATATATATATATATATAAAAAACTATATTTCTCTTATACACTATATATTTTATACTTTTAAATAATATTGTTAATAATTATGTTAGGCCTATTTTTGTGGTCTTCTCATTCCTCTGTGCTTAAAACCCATACCAATAATTTTTTTAACACTTCCTTAGCCTTGGGCCTCTTAACCATTCCTTATATATGGTGGGATGTATATTAAGTTGTGAAAGAGGAAACATTGCATCTACTATAAGCTAAGCCCAAAACCCTAACCAGCTACTTAGGCCCAAGCATACCCCAACACGTAAGCTGTCGAGAGCAGCTGCTCTTTGTTGCTGAGTACCGCATGGTACTGTTCCTGCAGATTACAGGCGAGTAGAGGCCACGCCATACGACGCCTACCCACTCCATCTAGCCGAACGGCTACTCCAAGCCCTCTCCTCTATTTATAAGCTCTCTCCTGCACTCTTTCCCTACTAACCCTAGCTGTCACCCTCACTACAAGAAATATGGGTGTTTTACAACGGTCGAAAACCATTGCAAAATTAATATAAACTGTTGTGAAATCAATTTGCAACGGTTATTGCAACCATTGTCATATTGAGCGTTGCAGATTCTTCTTGCGACAGTTATCGGAGATATTTGCAACAGTTCAATAAATAGTTGCAAATAACGTATTATGCAACGGGTCTGCCATTAATGTGCAATGGTTGTATGGTGTTGTTAATAATATATTTGGTAATGATGAATAAACCATTGTAGCTATTGACTAAAGCGCGATGGTTACTAACTGTAGCCTAAATATTTCATGCAACAATTAAAACCGTTACGGGAATTAGACAACAGTTAAAAACCATGGCAGATAAATCTTTAAGACAACGATAAAGTAATGGTTGCAAAACGAATAAGCAACGATGGGAAAAACTGTTGCAAAATAATAAATGTGAAACGATTTCGAGCAGGCTTTTGCAACAAGTTTAGTTTGTATGGCAACAATTCAATTCAAGTAATCTACAACTGTTTTAGAAACCCTTGATAATAGAATTAAATTGACAACAATTATAGAAGGATATTACCATGTTTAGGCATTTGAAAGATTGGTTTCTTGCAACACTTGAAAAACCCTTACAATTAATTTTTATTTATTTTAGAAATAATATTTGATCAATATTTCTCTCAATATACATTAGATACATCAACCTGTAAAAATAAATATAAATGATATTACTATTAATCAAACCATCATTGATCCAAAATGGATGAGATTCATCATTCTCATAATATAAACTATACTTCACTACTCGACAAAGAAACATCAACCATGAATCCAACAATATTTAAGACAAATTATGTAGCTTCATTTAATTCAAAGGGCTTACAAAAGAACCTTAATTCAAAATTCAACAGTATTTAAGACATAAATTATCTAGCTTTATGTAATTCAAAGTGCTTACAAAAAAAAAACTTAATCCAAAACGTCATAAGGATATATCGATAAAATAATTCTATAGACTAATCAAAAATTTAAATATCTTCATGTCCATCTTCATCTTCACCATCCTCATCTTCGTTAAACTACAAACAAAAAATAATAATATCCATTAGTAGTTAGTACTTAACTTCATAAAATTTATTTGTTGATAAAGATCGACTAATCACCTGACCGTTGACATGAGGTGCACTTGATTCATCTTGACGTGA
>JANAVB010024278.1:362500-367137 GCA_029216955.1 Iris pallida
CCATGAAAGTGTAATAAAATATGGAAAGAATACAGATTGGAAGATCCATAAAATTAAGAAAAATAGTACAGAAATAATTGTTATCATACTAATGACTGCATTAATTAGTAGTGCAGTAGCAACCATGATAAAACCTCTGTTAGTTCAATATGTGCATGAGACGATTGTAACTAGTAGCAACCATGATGAAACCTCTCTTAGTTCAATATTATATGCTATAATTGATGGGTCATTTTGGCATGAGACGATTGTAACTAGTAGCCACATATTATCTGCTTTTAATATGTGCATTCCTGTTGGATTAGATCTGTTTCTTTGATGAGTAACACCCTCTTTCAACATCATTATATTTAGTGTAGAACTTGGCTCTGTCGGCTACACTGCAGTTATAAAACAAACCAGTATTTACCGGATAAGGCACCATCTCCTGAAGTTCCTTCAAACAGGCAATCTGAATATTTAACATTTTAAGCATCAGTTAATGAAGCTCACGGAATTACATCACACCCAGAGCTTCTTGGAGGCAGTCTTCACTTGAGCAATTCTCTACCGCTGTTGCCATTGCTCTTAGAGCAAAGAAGCCGCTCACCGTGAAGGTAGTCACCAGTAGCTCTTCAAGTTTATATTTACAATATTTTGTGTCAAAATTATTGTTTAACTGCTAGATAATATGTCTTATATTGTTCCCAAATTTTGGATTATAAAAGGTTTGGACATGTGGTATATTGCTCAATTTCTCGTTGCGAATTCTCTCTGCATTATTTTACACTCGCAATCACTTCATAAGCTACTTAAAATTTCATAAGTTTAGTTAGTTTTGAAAATTCACAACCACTTCGTGTACTTCTTTCTTTTTGATAGTTTGCCGCTTCACACAATTACCGATTAAGAATGTTAGCTGTTAGGTACGGGCAATAGTGGTTCCATCCATCTAGTTGTTTTTGAATCTTCACAAATTGTTCACATTTGGTATGTCTCCAAGTTTTGCTCTGTTCACCTGATGTCCAAATTGTCTGTCTTTCTCAGGATGCTGTGAATATAAATAAGTTAAGATTTTCAAAGTTTAAGGAGCACATTGAAAGGAACATTCAATTAGAGAATGAGGCATTTGATAGGTACATGTGGAACCTCAGTTTATTGGAGGAAACCTTCTCCACAGAGGTGCTCGTGTCGGATGGCAAGCCTGAACCTGAACCCGAACAAGAACCCACTTCTTGTGAGAAATTTCACAAGTTGGTTACCACCATGAAAGTGAAGCTTAGGTTTACTTATGAGGAGGTTGGTAACTGCAGAAAGAGGACAAGGAACCTTGTGGATCGACAGTTGTAGAAGTTACAGGAAAGAGAGGTCATAGACGAAGATGGCTTTCCCTATGCTGATGAAATAGATACTTCATTTAGCGATAGTGAAAATGTTCTCTTAACAATACAACAACTTTGTAATGAATCTAATGATTAGAGAGAACTGGAAATTTACTATTCTCCTGGCCTCTCTTCTCGTTGAATATGTTCTATTAACAATATGAAAGTTGGTTATAATTTTGCTTCCTTTCCACTCTAAACTTATAATTATGTACAGGAAGAGAAGCAACATAGTGAAAATGTGACCCATACTGGTACCAGTCTAGGCGCCAGTAGAATGGAAACATTAAACCAAAAAATTGCAAATGCTTAAAAGATTGCCACATTGCATTCACATTTAGTGAATTCATCAATATGATGCTCACAAGACAGACTTTAGAAGCTATAGTCTATGAACCCTTTAATGGTGCAAATCTAAAAGGTCCACACTCTATGGAACCTGATCTTGATTATGTACCATCCAAAAAAACTGATACAAAAGAATCTAAACAGGTCCACACTCACAAAATCTAAAAACTGATATAAAGAACTGATCATCTTTAAAAAGACTGATACAAAAAAAATGATTCATCATTAAAAAGTCTATAAAAACTGATACAAAGAACCATCTAGGAAATAATAATTATCAAAAGTTCCATAACATTTGTGATTGTGAAATAAGAATGATACAAAGACTAATACAAATAAGACTAATTCATCTAGAAAAAGTCACAGTTATCAATATCCAAAGTCCTCTCCATAATAAAACTGATACAAAGAACCTTTATTATACTTTATTGTACTTAATAAAACTGATACATGTTTGAGCTAATAAGACTAATACAAAGAACCATATAGGAACATCTCTCATGTACTTTCTTACCATGTTTATTGCATTATTCGTATTTGGCTCGCTTGGCTCACCTAACCAATTATCAATATCCATGTCATCGTTAAATGGCTCAACATCCATATCATAATAGTCTCTAGGTACTGCTTTTATTACGCTATACCAGTCATCAATAGGGTCTTGCACATAAAAAACTTGATGCACTTGAGTTGCTAACACAAAAGGATCATTCTTATATATTAATTTTCTAAAATTAACAATGGGAAGTTTATACTCATCTAGCCTCCATTGGAACCAATTGCATTCAAACATCACGAAACTTAGATGTCCATAATAATCTAACTCAATAATTTGCTTCACCATTCCATAATAAGTAACCTCACTGACAACTGGATTTCGATCTTTGTTACTTGCAAAGCTTGAAGTGGATGCAGTCACGACTACCCCACAATTTGAGCTCGTTTTCCCATATCACGATCTAGAGTGCGGAACCTATAACCATTTACAATATAACCCCTGAATCTTTTTGAAGCATAATTTGGGCCACGCGACAACCATTTTATTTCTTCGGACACTTGCTCATTTCGCACACGTTCTGCAAACCACTCATGAAATTCTTTGCTATGATCATGCAGAAGCCCATTCCCTTGATCTTTTACGAGATCTTTGACCCTCCATAATCTCAGAATGTTCTCTACATGTAAAAAACAAATCTTTAAGGTAAATATAGTAAAATATATAAAGTAATTAATGATAATCTAGATTCTTGCATAGTGTCTTACTCGAGATATGTGCTGATCTTAGTGTTGAACAATACATATCGATGTGCTTGAACCCAAGTGGTCTCTGTTAGTACAAACATTTCACCATTCCCTAAAGGTCGACCATATGTTGTAAGAACGGATGAAACTTGTACTTCAGAACCAACATTTTCTGAGTTCGAGATAGTCTATTAAATCGTGTATCAACACTCTCATGAAGATATCTAGAACAAAAAGTCAAGCACTCTTCGGCTATGTAAACCTCTGTTATAGAGCCTTCTGGACGGCTTCTATTTCAAACATACGATTTAAGAACGCCAAGGTACCTAGTAATAAGAAAAAGTTAACATAAATAGTTGTAACTTAATCTAGAAATGTACCAAATTTAGTATTTATTCATACCTTTCAATAGGATACATCCAACGATATGGAACAGGTCCTCGATCCTAACCTCGTGTGCTAGATGAATTGGCAAATGCATCATAATATCGAAAAAAAGATGGAGGAAAAATATTTCCAATCTGCAAAGTGTTTCTGCAATTTCACCTTCTAGCTCGTATAGATCGTCCAAGTCAATGACCTTTGCACATAGATCTAAAAAAGTCTCCTAATTTAATCAATGGTTCTGCAATATTGGTAGGCAAAGCTCTTCGTATAGCAAGTTGAAGCAAATAATGAAGAATAAAATGGCAATCATGACTTTTTAGCCCAGATATTTTGTACCCTTGAGTTGCACACAACAGAAATGCTTGATGCATACCCATCAAGAACCCTCACTTTTAACACCTTACAAAAAATTTCTTTTTGTTTTGACACCATAGAGAAACTGGCAGCAGGCAAATACTTGTTATTGGATGCATCCTCTCTTATGTGAAGTTCAGGCCTAACACCAATATCCTCTAAGTCAAGACGACCTTTCATATGATCTTTTGATTTTCCTTGCATATTTAAAAGTGTTCCAAGAACCTTATCACATACATTTTTTTCAATATGCATCACATCGAGATTGTGACGTAATATATTGAATTTCCAATATGGTAACAAAAGAAAAATGCTCTTTTTCTTCCATGGACCACCATCTGTCTTTTTTCTTTGATTGAGTCTTCCCAAACTTATTTTACATGTCCCACCTGCTTTAAAATGTGTGTCCCAGATAACAAAGCCGGTGCACCATCTAGTTCCTTTCCCCATAGAATGACTTCGTATCATGGCGCCATTTGTGGTTTGAGTCAAGAAATCTACGATTTCCATGATAGCAAATTTTGCTATCACGTTGATAGATAGATTTAGTATCATAACAACATACAGGCATGCCAATCTTCCTTTCGTGCTCCACCCTGATAACATGGCATATAGGAAAGTCATTGATTGTCCATATTAGTGCAGCAGCATCATAAAATTTTCATGCCTTGATGCATCATAAGTCTTGATCCCAACATCCCAAATATCCTTTAACTCTATTAGTGGTTGCAAGTAGACATCAATGTCATTCCCCGGGGATTCTTTCCCAGGAATAAGAACTGCCATCATAAAATTTGGAGGTTTCATACACATCCAAGGGGGCAAATTGTATGGCATCAACACAACAGGCCATACGCTATATTGAATGTTCATTGTCCTAAATGGATTAAAACCGTCACTGGATAAACCAAGCCTTACATTACGAGTGTCGCATGCAAAACTAGG
>JANAVB010024279.1:0-37001 GCA_029216955.1 Iris pallida
ACACTAAGTTAGAACATTGAACAATTGAACAATTGGAGCGACGTGTATCGAGTACACGAGTCGCGGTAGGGCATGATGGTAGAACATTGAAAGACAATATCGAGATGTGCATCATGTGCACGGCTCCGAGAATATTGAACTCTAGGCGTAGAACATTGATTATGATGCTGAGCGTGCCTTTGTGCACTTAAGCTATGAAATGACTAAGTAGATACGGAGGTAGGCTATGCGAATAACATTATGAACGGAACGCGTGAATATGAGTACGAGACGACTAAGCCGTTGGGCGTCGTGCATCAATATAGAGGTGTTGGGTCATAACGCCGACGGAGCTCCCCATGTGAATGGTGGATTATGTTTATGGCACGGGAAACCGTTTATGGCACGAGAAACCGTTTATGTGCGAGACTATGTTTATGGAATACGAGATTGGTTGGTATGCTATGGATTGTATGATATGGAACGTATTGCATGGTCAATGGACTCGGATTGCCCGTACACGGGTGCGGCTTCCCTCAAACGGTTACGTCGGGGCGCCGGGGCGCCGGGACCGTTCGGCCTAGGAGGGAATTATGTGTGGTATTTATGGTGCACAACATTCGGACGGATTACGACCGTCCAGTGTTGTGATAAGCTATGATATCCGTAAGTTTGGGATCCTTCGGATACTGGGCTAGCAACCCGTATCGAAGCGATTGTAGGCTTACACATATGAGATGCCAAGTCCATTACGGTGCGAAACACCGTGACCTTCATATAGTTAGGGTCGGTGGGCTGAGATGAGAGCTGGGTGCAGGCACAGGGCCTGCCTCCCATTATGCATATGTTTACGTTTATGATTGGTCGGTTAAGTGATTCGTATGTTTGCTTATGTTAAGTTCTAACCACTGCAGGCTAAGGAAAATGGGACGGGATGCGCACGATCACTATGTTTATGTTCCTATTATGCCTAACTGTATCTGCTGCAGGAACACGGGATATGGGACACATTTATGATAAGTTGTTATATACGAAGATTGCCATGAAACCGATCCTAAGGCTAAATAGAAAGATCACCAATTGATATGCATGCTCACTAAATGATTAAGTGTTTGGTTTGGGTGCGAGCGGGTCTTGATCAGTGCGAAGCGAGGACGAAAGCACTAAACCCCCACTAGTTTATGTGCAGGTCAGGTTATGATCGGCTCGGGGCGGAGCTTGGCTTGGACGTGCCGAGGCATGGAGTCTTTGGCGTTCAAGAGGAGCTTCCGCATATGCGTTCGGACTTGCGACATGGAGATGTTCGGCCGAAGACTACTTTGTGGCTATAAAGAGGCATAATGTATGGAGCAATGTAATCCTTTGTGAGCTAGAGAGATTATGAGCGTTGTAGCCAATTGGCATTTTATGTTGGGCTATTCAGAGCCTTTGTAACCTTCAGTTCAATATGAATAAAAGAGATTCTTATGTTTTACTTTGTTTCCTTCCGCTGTTTATGTTATCGATTTGAGATAGTTCTATGTGAACCTGTTATCTTGCCTTGCACGAGCGCAACTCCAGGCTCGTGCGGCATCACGCCCCAGCAAGGACGGTGATTCGGGTAAAATCTAGCGAGGACGAGCGATTTCCCGGGTCGGGGCATGACAGCACGCACCCACTAGTTAAGCAAAACACACGTACGAACCCATTCATTGCAGAAAACCAAATATTGGACACAGAGATTTGAAATAAAAATACTTATTTTATTGATAAACTTGATAGGAATACAAGTACAAAGCTTTACAAACTCAGAGTGCCTTATATTGGCTACATGATTCTCTTTGAAACTCTTTTTTAAAAATAGTCGTAATGCCCATACATCATATCCCTTATTACATGCTGGAAATGAAAAGACACCTTCAAAAGGATAAGAAACTTAAAACTTGACTGGAATGGAAAATGACGCTTCGAGGCAGTCCACAGCTCTACTGGGCTAGACGATCTTTAGTGCCTCACTTGAAATCCTCCTGTCTCCTTTTGCTTTCTGAAAAGGATGCCCACAACGTGGGTCAACACACATCATGTACTGGCGAGCGGCTTTTGGCCGAACTCGCAAATCTCTGCACTAAATCAACATGTGAAGCTAACATTTACTAGTGATCTTTCTACTTGTCTAGGTTCTTTTTAACAATTCATAAGAACATGATAGTAGAAATATATCATAAGCAACTTACCAACGCCGGCAGTCATCCCTGCACAAAAACATGTTAGCATAATTTGCATAACGAGTAATTCATGTTTCATTCATGCAGATATTGAAGTTGTAATTCGGGTCATGCAGGTGGACTATTCTACATGTCGGTCCATGGGTTATCCCCATGATTAGCCGCTGTAACTCTCCGGTTCAGCTCGTCGCTAAGGACTCAGATATCGACTCCCATTTTTACATGGAGGCCCTAATCTTTCCTAGGCCGAGCGGTTCAAGGTGCCCCCAGATACCACCCGAGAGATAAATATTTTTCTTGTATACAAGTTGTCCGAGACCAAATGCATGCTCTAGCCGTTCTATCAGATGAGACACATTTGGACTTATGCACAGATATATGACACGTTCATTTCGTGCCTTCTTGTTCATCTCAACACGTACAAGTTCGTCTGTACATGTCTACAATTTCAAGCATACTTAGTAACCAAACATATGATCATTCTTATGGAGCAGATAGAGTAGCAATACATATTCTTGTATTCAATTCAATTCAATTATCTTCTCTTATCTTTTGTTGATGTGGTATCGTTGATCATAGGGATAAGGCAACAGAGTGGACTAGAGATCATTTTTATTAGGCGTACAGATCAATGTTTGTTCGGTTGAAGCAACTCACCGAGATGAATCTTAGTAGAGAGAAGAAAGGACTTCACGTGCCGCTCACGAACAGTTCACGCGTCCTACATTGGCACCAACAGTTGATTAGCATACTTCGTCTCTTTCTCTCAAGATTCGGAATGAATGCAAAATGCGATAAAAGCAAACAATGAAAACCAATCATCGAAAACCAACACGAAAATGCATTCATCAAAACCAAGCAGCGAAAGAAAACATCCAACAAAACTCTTGGATTCATTTCAATAGAAGCCAATCCATCAATTGGAAAGGTTCATTGCATTTCATCCATGATCAATCGATACCGGCGAAGGTTTCCTCGAATACTCAGTTCAAGACTGAGTCAGCAAGCCGTAGGTATTACATAGTGGACCGCGAGGAGCGGGACACTACAAAAAATATAACTTTCGAATATATATATATATATATATATATATATATATATATATATATATATATATATATATATATATATATATATATACTTAAAAAAAAAAATCCGAAACAAAACATTTTGGAGCTCAAACTATATATATTTTTTAAGTATATATATATATATATATATATATATATATATATATATATATATATATATATACTTAAAAATATATATATATATATATATATATATATATATATATATATATATATTTTTAAGTATATATATATATATATATATATATATTATATATATACTTAAAAATATATATATATATATATATATATATATATATATATATATATATATATATATATATATATATATAAACTAATAATAATGCTAATAACTTAGATTAATCATAGTTTAGTTGTAAAAAAAATATTATTTAAATACATACAGCTCTCTCTCTCTCTCGAGTTAAGAAAGGGTAAGTAGAAATGAGAGGAAGAAAGAGAAAGGAGAAGGGGGAAAATTACCAGAGGGTCGAATCTCCGGCGCAGCTAGGTCGGGCGTCGGACCTGCGGCGGAGACGTCGGCGCATGGGGGTCGACGACGGAGGAGTTCGGCGAAGAGGCGGGTGCGAAAGCTCACCACGGGCGGCGCCGCGGCTCCACGCGCGGTGCTGGGGCCGAGATCGCCGGGAAAGGTACTGGCGAAGGCGGCTGCGCGCTGGTGAGAAGCGGGAGGTGGCGCTCGAGAGGCGGCGAAGGGGACTAGGGCGACTGGGCGGTTTGGCGCCCATATATGGGTTCGACGTCGCGACACAGCTGGTTGCGGCCGGTGGCGAGGTTGGCACGACTCACTTCGGGGTCGGTCGGGGCACGGGAAGTCACCCGAGGAAGGAGGCGGCACCGGCGGTGATGGAGGTATGTGGTGGTGGTTTTGGTTAAATTTGGGGGTTTGGGGTTTAGTAGGTGGCCGATCGTGGTGGCGATGGCCGGGGTGGCCGGTGGTGTGGGTTGAGGCTTTGGGGTCGGGTGTATGGAAGAAGTTGGTGGCTGGGGCGTTGGCAGGAACGCCGGATGGCTGCGTTGAGAGGGATGGACTGGTGGGATGGTTTTGCTTGGTGGCGGTGGATGGCTGTTGTGGACAGGGGCTGGCCGGAGAAGGTGGATGAAGGCGGTGATGTGATGGTGATGGTGCTGGCGCTGTACTGCCCGGCCGAGTGATCGAAGACGGGGCATGGTGAAGGCGGGGCTGTGGTGGCGATGTCAGTAGAACGGGTAGGGGGACGTCGTCGTGTCGGTGGCTGTCCTGACACGACAGAGAAGGGTCGGTGGTTGTGTCCTGCGAGACACGGGAACAAGGTTGTGTCCGGCATGTCGGACACGGGAAATAACGATGTATATGTACTGGGAAATATAGTAGATTTAGGGATGCACAGACACGATGCACAATTTGGATGGTAGCAAATTATGGACGAGTACCTCTCCTTATATAGGAGGTGGGAATTTCCAGTTGGATAAGGATTAAGGAGGTTTGAATTCTCCGTAGATAATTTCATAATTAAATTTAAAGTAGTCAAAAGTCAATCCAATATAATCATATCCAAATTTAAACTAGCAATCCCATATTTAAAATATCAAATTATATTATCATAATTAACCAAATATTAAGTCAAACGAAATTCTAAATATCTATTTCGAAATAGTAACATAATATTATTAAATAAATTTTGAAAATCAATTAAATCCATGTACTTCACATGAAAGAAGAAAATTTTGCATAAAACATAGTTTCTCCATTAATTTAATTGACTTAGAATATAATCTAATCAAAATTTGATTTAATTCTAGATAAAACCTTCATTTGATTTAAAATAAAAATCTTCTCTAATTTAAATTAGAGTAATCAAATATTTACTCAAACAAAATTTCAAATAAAATATAATAATATTTAATTTCAAAAATACAAATAAATATTTAGACACTCTCATGCAAAAATAATATTTTACATAAAACATAGTTTTTCTAAATTACTCATTATAAAATAACCCTTTTTATGAAAAATAAAATGAATGAAGTTTGGCAATCCACGATGCGACGCTTTTTACCACTTTAAGTAATTAAAAATATTTATTATTTATTATTTGAAAAACCAAGATTTTTAAAATAAAATGTTTTTACAAAAATATATACCTCGCACATATTCGCACTAGACGAGACATACGAAAATGCGAACTCGTACGCGACGTCCCATACGACTATGCGACGTACAAATACCAAGTAAAAATTTTAAATACTCAATTTATAAAAAAAATTAAAGTAGAAATTTAGGGAGTTTTTCTCAGTCATCTTCTTTTCCAATGACACACCAAACAATGAAGCATAAACAATCATTAGCTCATGTTGTCACGCCCCGATTCGTAGTCATTTATTCACATATTTTATTTCTTGGAATCGATCGTTCTCGCTTGGGCGTAATGCCGTACAAGTCTGGTATTGCACTTGTACAAGGCAAAGATGGTACATAATTGATAATCTTCAAATAGGAACACATCGCAGCGGCAGAAGCAGATAAATTGAAGTTAACGAGGACAATCTCTCTCATTGAATAGAAATACATCATTTCTTTATAGCAGCAAAGATAAAAGGATAACTTGAAGTCACACAGAGTTATATAGAACTTTATTCTCTTTATTGATAATTGAAGAAGAGTACAGGACTCATATTGAAATACAATGCTTACAACACATCTCACTTTACATTGAAAGCCAACTGAACAATGCTATAAAGCTTACATTTGATACTTGGATACTTTGGATTACAACTCGATATACCGACTTGGCTTACAACTCATTGGTACAAATAGTTACACTGTTCCATACATTATGCCCTTTATAAACAGAAGACATCATCTTGTACAAGGAGAGCTTCTATATGCCCAACAAATCTTCGATGCCGTGGGACCATATGTCACGTCTCGATTCGGTAGAATCGATAGTCGTCCCCCGGGCGTGATGTCGTACAAGCCTAAGTTGCGCTTGCACAAGGCGGTTCATAAGGTTATCCGAAACAACAGCATATGTAAGAGTACGCAGAGAAATTGAACACATTCATATAGAAAAGGAAACTTGCATTTTCATTGATAATAATTTTGGTTACAGACTCGATTACAAAGGAGGCCTCTCGGGCTTACAACCGACATCGATGAGATAGTCATTCCATACATTTACATCCCTTTTTACAAACATTAAAACGACTTTCTAAGACCTGGAATCGGCGAGAGTTTGTGACTCATGATGCAGTTGGGTTGGAGTCTTCAAAATGTTGCAGAGTTAGCCTTCGCGCTAGCAAGGCTTCAAAAGAAAGGAACGTCGCCTTCAGTTCCTTGGCACGCTATCCTAGTTCTGATTACCTGTTGAGAGCGAGGGTTAGCACTTTACACTTTGTGCTGGTGCGTGGCAATTTAGAATCCCGTGCTCTCATTTGTTGAAGAATTTAAGGGAGCGTGCATGCAAATATTTAGTGTTCTAGCCATCCTACTCAATTTAAACTTATATTTGAAGGCACAACCGTATAACGACGATAGATCATACCCCCGACAGAGTGCGCCGTTGTAACGTAACTTACCATATTCTTCCCTGTCATGTTGATAATAAGAAAACGTAACAGAGTGCATTCGTGAAGGTCACTGGCACGACAAGCCATCCTGGACATATAGCTTGGTAGACAGAGGTCCTTCAGCGCAGGTAGCGAGCCCCGTTGAAAGCCACTGCCTACCGTGGCATGCATCCGGCATAACTATCCGTGTTTCTTCCTAGGCCGGAACGGTAACGTGGCCTCGGGATACCGTCCGAAGAAACAATCGTCCTTGTCGACAAGTTGTCCATGACCGTGCTAAGTTAATTATTATTTCAAGGCACATCTTTATGTATCGTTGCGACATGCATTTAATCGATTCGTCTTTCCTTAGCACGGTTCTATATGATCCCGATAATTGCAAGCACGATAGTATTATATGACAAGCATCTGTATAGTTCGTGTTCGTGGGACGTTGTATGACCGTTCATCGGAATATCATTCATGTCGTTGCATTACATCTAGCATAGCACATGTCTAGTATCGATAATGTATTGGAGAAGAGGGTCAAGGGAAGAAGGGTCAGCCACTCACCTTAGTATTTACTTGAGGCAAAAAACTGGTTGGCCGTGCTAGACGTTGCCTACGCGATCACCTGAAATCGCACAAGCAACCGATTAGAACACTGTATTATTCAAGGAAATTCGATACGAATGCGAAGTTCGAAACGCAAGCCATGAAAACCATCGAAAGCATTCACGAAAACGCATTCAGAAAACAAAGCCAAAACCAACGCAAGCGGCGTGAAAAGCAGAGCAACGGGAGGTCTCTCCCGACTCAGCCGCAGAGTCAATCCTCGAGGCACAACCCGCTGAATATGGGACTTGGTTCTGAAGAAGCCATTCCATAACGGGGAATGGATCTTAATTCAACCGTTCCCGTTCGATCGATTCGATCGATCCCGACCGAGTCGATAGCGACAGTATTCCTTTCTCGCGCACCCCGTGGTTGGAGAACGGGGCACGATGTAGAGACGGGGCACTACACCATAACCAACTAAGAAAAAGTTTCGTCCTCGAAACTTAAGAACAGAACCTACCTCTATGAAAACAATGAAGGAAACTTTTCTTTCATCTCTGACTCGAGTTCCCATGTCGACTCTTCTGCCGCATGGTTCCTCCAAAGTATACGAACGAGAGGGATCGCACGATTTTGCAGCAGCTTATCCTTGCGTTCTAAGATTTGAACTGGCTCTTCAACGTAGGATAAGTCGGAATTTAGCTCCAGCTGGCCAAAATCCACCACATGGCTAGGGTCGTGCACGTACTTCTGCAGCTGAAAGATGTGGAAGACATTGTGCACACCTTCAAGCACCGGCGGTAGGGCAATTTTATAGGCCACTGGGGCGACCCGCTCGAGTATTTCGAACGGCCCAACAAATCACGGACTCAGCTTTTCCTTCGCGCCGAACCGAGTAACTCCTCGTATGGGCGACACCTTCAGGAACACATGATCGCCCACCTGGAACTCAAGCGGTCTTCGATGGGTGTCGGCGTAGCTCTTTTGTCGACTCTGTGCAATCTTCAGTCTTTTTCGAATTAGTTTGACCTTTTCCACAGTCTGTTCCACCAGCTCCGGGCCGAGTATCTGCCTTTCCCCGACTTCATCCCAGCAAATGGGCGATCTGTACTTCCGGCCGTACAAAGCTTCATACGACGCCATTTGGATGCTGGACTGGTAACTATTGTTGTATGCAAATTCTGCCAGCGGTAGGTGGACGTCCCAGCTTGATTTGAAGTCAATTGTGCAGAGTCGTAGCATGTCTTCGAGAATCTGATTAACGTGCTCCGTTTGGCCGTCGGTCTGAGGATGGTAAGCCGAGCTGAACTGCAACTTGGTACCCAGCGCCGAATGAAGGCTACTCCAGAACCGCGACATGAACCGTGAATCTCGATCAGAGACGATGGATACTGGAACTCCGTACAGCCGTACTATCTCGTCAAGATAAATCTGTGCCAGGCGATCAACGCTCCAAGTAACTTTTATGGCAATAAAGTGCGCTGACTTGGTTAGTCGATCGACGATGACCCAGATGGCGTCGCTCCCCCGTAGTATCTTCGGCAGGCCAACAATAAAGTCCATCGTGACATGATCCCATTTCTACTCTGGAATGGCAAGGTTCTGCATCTCCCCGCCCGGTCGCTGATGCTCAACTTTCACCTGCTGACAGGCCATGCATTGCGACACGAAGAGCGCCACATCTCTCTTCATCCCGTGCCACCAGAAGGTCGTACGGAGGTCCTTATACATCTTGGTACTGCCTGGATGCAAGGTATATTTCGCATAATGTGCCTCCGACATTATCTCCTTTCGTAGTTCTGAATCATCCGGAACACATAGTCGGCCATTCATTCTCAGCATGCCGGTCTTATCTTCCGCAAAGTCGGTCGCACTACCTGTCAAAATTCGTTCGCACATTTTCTTCAGGTACGTATCATCCTTCTGAGTGGCCATGATCTTTTCCAGCAAACTCGGCTCTAACTGCAGCTGCGCCAACCGTATATCTCTGAATCGAACCCGGAGATCGATGCCCATTTCTTCTAGATCTTGTAGTAGTCTGCGGTTGATGGATAGCGAGGCAACATATTTTCGACTCAGAGCATCCGCCACCACATTTCCCTTGCCCGGAGTGTAGTCGATCGTCAAGTCATAGTCTTTGATCAGTTCGAGCCAGCGCCTCTGTCGCAAGTTCAATTCCTTCTGGGTGAAGAGATACTTGAGGCTCTTGTGGTCGGTATAGATCGCGCACGCCACGCCATATAGATAGTGATGCCACAATTTCAACGCGAACACAATCGCCGCTAACTCCAAGTCGTGCGTAGGATAGTTCTTCTCGTGCGGCTTTAACTGTCTGGAGGCGAAGGATATCACCTTGTTTTGCTGTATCAGCACACATCCCAAGCCCTGGCCTGCAGCATCGCTGAATATCTGAAAACCCTCTGGCCCATCCGGAAGTGCGAGTATAGGTGCTAAAATTAGTCGCTGTTTTAGCTCCTGGAATGAAGCTTCACAGTCATCCGACTACTCATACACGACTCCCTTTTGAGTGAGGCGAGTCAGTGGCGATGCAATCTTCACGAAGTCTTTCACGAAGCGTCGATAGTATCCCGCCAAACCAAGAAAGCTTCGAATCTCACTAGCAGACGCAGGCCGCTTCCAATCAGCAACAGCTTCCACTTTCTTCGGGTCGACTGCAATGCCTTCGGACGAAATGATGTGACCAAGAAAGGATACGCTGCTTAGCCAAAATTCGCACATACTCTGCTTTGCGTACAACTCATTTTCTCGAAGTGTCTGGAGCATGGCCCGTAGATATTCTGCATGCTGCGCCCTGTCCTTCGAGTAGACGAGAATATCGTCAATAAAGACTACCACAAATTTATCAAGGAAGGGTCGAAATACCCGATTCATCAGATCCATGAAGGCGGCAGGGGCGTTCGTCAGGCCGAATGGCATCACCAAGAACTCGTAGTGGCCGTACCGAGTGCGAAAGGCTGACTTTTGCACGTCGTCTGACTTGATCTTGAGTTGATGATAGCCTGAGCGGAGATCAATCTTCGAAAATACCGAGGCACCTTGCAGTTGATTGAATAAGTCGTCTATGCAGGGCAATGGGTACTTGTTCCAGATAGTGGCCTTGTTCAGCTCTCGGTAATCGACGCACAGACGCATGGACCCATCCTTCTTCTTTACGAACAATACGGGCGCTCCCCACGGTGAAATACTAGGCCGAATAAACCCTTTATCGAGCAACTCTTGTAGCTGGACCTTGAGTTCCTTCAGCTCGGCGGGAGCCATTCTGTACGGGGCCTTAGAAATCGGTCGAGTATCGGAAAATGTATCGATGCTGAACTCAATTTCTCGGTCGAGGGGCATGCCGGGTAGCTCGTCCGGAAACACATCGGGAAATTCTGCCACAACGTCGGTCTGACCCGCGTTTGCACCATCATGTCGCATGTCTCGAACGGACGCCAAATAGCCTTCGCACCCAGAATACAGCATCCTCTGAACAGAAATCGTCGAAATCAGCATGCAGGTCGACGATGCCTCACCGCACGAAAAGCAGAATTTAGGCACTCCTGGTATGCAGAAGGTGACCGTCTTTCTGGCGCAGTCTATGGTTGCGTTGCACGGCCCGAGCCAATCCATTTCCAGAATGATATCAAAGTCCTTCATGTCTAGGACTATCACGTCAAGACCGATCTTTTGACTGCCGATACAGATAATCCCGTCGGCGTAGGCTAAATTAGTGAGTATTGGTGTGCCCGAAGGTGTGCTCACGCTAAGGTCGAGATCTAACGATATTATCGAAAATTTGTGCTCGGCGACAAAGTCCGCCGATATAAAACTATGCGAAGCACCTGAATCAAATAGTACACGAGCAGGCACATTATTGAAAATAAGTATACCTGTCACGACCGTATCTGATGCAAGCACTTCATCTCGAGTCATGGCGTAGACGCGGCCCTGGGCATTGGGGCAACGGTCTTGGCTATTTTGTGGTGCGGGTTGAGGTGCTCGAGGGGCCGGAACTTGATTCCCCGGGCTGTGCTGTTGATGCTGAGGTGCTTGCAAGTTGTTTCTTCTACGGTTTGGGTAGTCTGTATGAAAGTGACCCCTTTTTTGCAAATAAAACACCCACCATTTTGAACTTCACAGTCGACGGCAAGGTGTCCGTTCCGGTTGTATTTTATGCAGTGAGGTCCCTGGTTCCGCGCCTGATGTCCGCCCTGGTGCCCATTGTTTGGACGCTTGGTCACGTTGTTTCCTCCCGCGTGGTTAGGGCGTTTGTGATTGTAGGTATGCACAACGCCGGCAGCACCTGGAGGGTATTGGCGTTCAAGGCGGAGGGCGTGGTTGAGAGACTCCCCCATTATTTTGTATTACGGAACAGACACATGGGCGTAGATGGATGGTCGTAGACCCACTTCGAACCGTCGAGCACGACTCGCCAGGGAGGGCAGGAATTCTCCAGCAAACTTGGCTAACTTGTTGAACTTCGCTGCATACTGTCGCACCGTCATATTCCCTTGCCTTAGCTGCATAAATTTATTTTTCTTCTCTTGTCGAACGGCATCGGGGAGGTACTCGATCTCGAACGCCTCTCGGAAGGTGGCCCAAGAAATGGCCGCTGTCTCGTCGTCGTATCTGATCGCTCGTTTTTGTACGGCCCACCAGTCGTACGCGTTCAATTGGAGTAGAAGTTGAGCGCATGCGACTTTCTTGGACTCTTCGACACCCAGAAGCTCGAATTTATCTTCTAGTTCCTCTAACCAGTCGATCGCCACAGAGGGATCTTCTGTGCCGTTGAAGGAAGTGCGACAACTCTTTGTGAATTTTGACACGTCGAAGTTGGAACTTCTCGGTGCTGCAGGTGTAGGCTCGGGTGCCTCCGGATCGACTTCACTTTGTCTGGCCGCAGGCTCGGTTACGGCATGGGTTGTCGCGGAGTTGTTGTTGTTGGCCACCACCGTCTGAACGATCTGCTGGAGAGTATCAAGCTGCTTCTGCTGTAACTTGAATTATGCTTCGAATCGGGCCTCGAACTGAGTTTGACGTGCCTCCGTCTGCCGTCGATGTTGCTCATTCTGGCGTTGACTCTCCTCAGCTTGTCGTTGTTGCGCTTCCAGCATGCGCAACATCCGCTCCATGGCATCGTTAGAGGGTCCGTGTCTCGAGCTACTCGAGCCGTTCGAAGCACTTTCTTCGTTCGCCGCCACGTTCACTGACGTACCTTCTGGGATTTTTGAAGGCAAAATACATTAGTCACAAAACTTATTACGGACTCACTCGTATGGAACGACATATCTCATCGACACAAGACCAACGATTTTGAGACTAAAAACTCGACACTGGAGGCCAAGGACGTAAAGCCGTGCTCTGATACCATTATGTCACGTCCCGATTCGGTAGAATCGATAGTCGTCCGCCCGGGCGTGATGCCGTGCAAGCCTAAGTTACGCTTGCACAAGGCGGTTCATAAGGTTATCCGAAACAACAACATATGTAAGAGTACGCAGAGAAATTGAACACATTTATATAGAAAAGGAAACTTGCATTTTCATTGATAATAATTTTGGTTATAGACTCGATTACAAAGGAGGCCTCTCGGGCTTACAACCGACATCGATGAGATAGTCATTCCATACATTAATATCCCTTTTTACAAACATCAAAACGACTTTCTAAGACCTGGGATCAGCGAGAGTTTGTGACTCATGATGCAGTTGGGTTGGAGTCTTCAAAATGTTGCAGAGTTAGCCTTCGCACTAGCAAGGCTTCAAAAGAAAGGAGCGTCGCCTTCAGTTCCTTGGCACGCTATCCTGGTTCCGAGTGCCTGTTGAGAGCGAGGGTCAGTACTTTACACTTTGTGCTGGTGCGTGGCAATTTAGAATCCCGTGCTCTCATTTGTTGAAGAATTTAAGGGAGCGTGCATGCAAATATTTAGTGAAGTTTCTAGCCATCCTACTCAATTTAAACTTATATTTGAAGGCACAACCGTATAACGACGATAGATCTTACCCCCGACAGAGCGCACCGTTGTAACGTAACTTACCATGTTCTTCCCTGTCATGTTGATAATAAGAAAACGTAACAGAGTGCATTCGTGAAGGTCACTGGCACAACAAGCCATCCTGGACATATAGCTTGGTAGACAGAGGTCCTTCAGCGCATGTAGCAAGCCCCGTTGAAAGCCACTGCCTACCGTGGCATGCATCCGACATAGCTATCCGTGTTTCTTTCTAGGCCGGAACGGTCCCGTGGCCTCGGGATACCGTCCGAAGAAACAATCGCCCTTGTCGACAAGTTGTCCATGACCGTGCTAAGTTAATTATTATTTCAAGGCACATCTTTATGTATCGTTGCGACATGCATTTAATCGATTCGTCTTTCCTTAGTACGGTTCTATATGATCCTGATAATTGCAAGCATGATAGTATTATATGACAAGCATCTGTATAGTTCGTGTTCGTGGGACGTCGTGTGACCGTTCATCGGAATATCATTCATGTCGTTGCATTACATCTAGCATAGCACATGTCTATTATCGATAATGTATTAGAGAAGAGGGCCGAGGAAAGAAGGGTCAGCCACTCACCTTAGTATTTACTTGAGGCGAGAAACTGGTTGGCCGCGCTAGACGTTGCCTACGCGATCACCTAAAATCGCACAAGCAACCGATTAGAACACTGTGTTATTCAAGGAAATTCGATACGAATGCGAAGTTTAAAACGTAAGCCATGAAAACCATCGAAAGCATTCACGAAAACGCATTAAGAAAACAAAGCCAAAACCAACGCAAGCGGCGTGAAAAGCAGAGCAACGGGAGGTCTCTTCCGACTCAGCCGCAGAGTCAATCCTCGAGGCGCAACCCGCTGAATATGGAACTTGGTTCCGAAGAAGCCATTCCATAACGGGGAATGGATCTTAATTCAACCGTTCCCGTTTGATCGATTCGATCGATCCCGACCTATCGGTCCCGACCGAGTCGATAGCGACAGTGTTCCTTTCTCGTGCACCCCGTGGTTGAAGAACGGGGCACGATGTAGGGACGGGGCACTACACCAATCAAGCCAATCATCGTGTGCAGAACATCCCAAGCACGAGCACCTGCCCACAAAACGTGGGTCAGCACATCATCTATGTACTGGCAAGCAAAATCCAACTCACTCGCCTAAACCAACATTTATGTAACCATTTAAGCAGCATTTATTAGGATAATCTTTCTATTTGGGACCTAGCATCAGTTTACAGATCATGGGCAATATTCATAGTGAAACATGTAAACATATTCTTGGTAGCGTTCATGTGAAGGCGTCATTAAAGCATACTTGGTGTTATCATGAAAAGACATCATTGAGGCATCATTGGTTCTAACAACTTGAACATGTTATGACAATTCTCTTAGAAAATGTCACTTAGCATGTAAATTAAGTATAAGCAGTTTCATAGCAAGGCAACATGTTGGCATACTGAATTTAACAGGTTAAGCAGGCAAGTTGAACCAATATATATTGAATAATATCACCTTTAAGTGATTTCTTACCGATAGCCGACTCCTCGTACCTGCATCAAATACAGGTTAGCGGATATACTTACTCTGCCTGCACAAAATATTCATTAGCGTGCATCCTGACTACATGGTCACTGGTGTTGTTTAACCATACGGACGTTGCCATATAGGTCTTCATCGGTAATACGATGACTCCAGATGTAGTACCCCGTCCCGCTCAGTCAATCGGAGGAATCAGAACGCTAACGGCATTCGGACTTAGCCTTGCAACGGCTGCTCGAAGACATCGTTCGATCGAGGCGACCGCTGTAATGCCCCGCTCCGTACGGCGCATTACGCTGAAGCGTTGACTCAACGAGTCGCGTTGACCGGATGAGATGTATCGATACGAATCGATATGAGAGTTACGTTGTCCCGAGCAACGCATCGAACTAAGTAGATGCAGAGAGTTGCCTTGTCCCGAAAGAATGCCTCGAGTGAATCGATGCGAAGCGCCACGTTGCCCCGAAGGATGAGTGAGTTAAATCGGCTCGAAGATTCTAAGAAATCGAATCGACCAAGGCGCAAGTCCGAATCGATGCAAGTATTAATTTTAGTTGTTTTTGTGTGCAGGTTATACGTTGACGCGAAAATATTAGAGGTCGATCTTTTGCCATATTTAGTAAGGGGTCCGCAAAACCAAATCACCGCCTTGCGACGGACTGGGACTTGGGTACGGTAAGCCAAATAGGACGTATAATTCAATGAAGCATGAAGTGCTCGAATGGCTAAGTCAGGAGAGTGGTCGTACAACAAAGTTATGAAATCGAGCCGCATTGGCTCGGCGAAACGGCAAAGGCGTATCGACTCAAGGTGGGAGGATTGACTCTTCTTTTTACTCCTTCATGCGATAAGTTAAATGTATCATCATAGGCTAAAAGTTAACCTATCGACACCACGGGCGTGGTCCGATCGGAGATAAATCGTAGTGTGAGTCGAACACTAAGTTAGAACAATTGAAATAAAATGTGCGTCATATGCACGAGTCGCTAGAGAAAATCGGATATCGCAAAGGCGAGCACCTCGATGCGCAAGCCGTAAGAACATGGGATAACTGTACTCGGCGAGTGCCTTAGTGTACGAACCATACCGTGCCTTCGCGCACGACTTAGAAAGGCTAGTACATTGAAAGACAATAGGCGAGCGCCCTAGTGCGCAAGCCCCGAACATTGAACACTAAGTTATAGAACATCGAAATACGTCGAAACGTGCATACGTGCACGGGATAATAAAAGATGGCTTCGTTGCGAAAGAATACAGTTGTGGCATGAATGTGGCGAAACTGTCGGATATGACATAATGCCTCGAAAGGTGTTCAAGACCTTCGGGTCATTCGGTTGACGAGCATTGAGTTGAGGCATGATGCCATTGAATCATTGAAATGAAGTATGAAACGTAAGAACACAGAAAGTTAACGAAAGAAATACGAGATGATAAAGTCTGAGTCTCGGACTCAAGACTATGTTTGGTTGTTTGAATTTGACTGCTTGAATAATAAGGGCGTTGCATGGTCGATTGGGATGGACTTGAGATTAATGTGATAATAACTCGTGCACGAGTGTTTCCACCAAACGGTTAAATGTCGGAGCGCCCCAGAACCGCTTGGCCTAGGAGGGAATCGAATAATCTTTGTAGGCGCACATCCTTACGACGAGTAGCACTCGTCTTATAGATAGAAAAAGCCGCAAATGATGGTATACAGCGAGAACGTTTCGGTTGTTGGGACCGCAACCCACCCGTTAAACGCCGGGCAGCCTGACCAATATTGAGAAAAGAAGAAGAGAAAAGAAAGTAAGGAACTCCTTTAGTCCATTCCGGTGCGGATACGCCAACGGCCCTCATATAGCTAAGGAACGATGGGTTGAAAGTGTAGGCGCGTATGCGTCCCGCACATAGATCCTGCTTAGAGATGCACATATAACATAACAGGGAAGGAATGGGGCGTATTCACCTTGCGTCGGTACAAGGGCGAGTGCGTCGACTTGGTAAGAAGTCGTACCACAAAACAAACACGAGATTGCTTGCTTGCTTGCCTATTTCAATTCGAATAACATGCTTGCCATGCTAACATGCTTTACGCTTTCGAATATGCCATGAAATTGACCCTAAGGAGAACATAGCAAGATCATAAGCTAAGTTGCATGATTCAACATAAATACTACAATGTCGGTTTGGAAAGAAGATCTTTGCATCAGTACATACGAGGACGAACGTACTGATCCCCCACCAGCTTTATGCAGGGTGCAGGGAATGGATGGCTCACAGCGAAGCGTTGCTTGAACGCGTTGAGGCTTAGAATGCCGAAGCGTATTGAAGCGTGCGATCGCATTGACGCTCGGACTATGCAACAAGATTGATGCGGCCGAGATATAGAAGGCATGATGTATGGAACGGTGAAATCCTTTGTGGGCAAGAGAGAACCTGAGTGTTATAGCCAATCTGGCATATATTGTTAGGCTATCGAAAGCCTTTGTAATCTCAGTTTCGAATATCAATAAAGAGAATTGTTTCGTATACTCTGTTTTCCTTTCGTTGTTAATATCGAATCAAAAGATAACCATTTGAGAACTTGTCATCTTGCCTTGTACGAGCGCAACTCTAGGCTCGTGCGGCATCATGCCCCTACGAGGAAGATGATTCGGGTGATTCCGAGTCGGGACGTGATAGATTGGTATCAGAGCTCTAGGCTCAATTTTCTCTGGACGCTCGCTTCATTACAATTCTAAAAAGTTGCCCACCACCACTTGAAATCACTCTTGACTCTACTCGATGCCGCACTGGATGTTCCATACAATAAGTCTAATACAAATCGTGTAATTTTGCCGCATGTATTTTGGGAAATTACATGATGTTTGCTAAGAAAGTCACGAAGGGTATATTGCATTGAATGCAACGAGCCGTAAAAATGTTAGTTGCTGCAAGCGTAACAAATTGTGAAATACGATTTGAGATGTTGATGCAATGTAACATGTTGAATGAGAAATAAAATGATGCACAAAGTGCAACGAGTTAATTGTGAATATGCGTTAAAATGAAAGTGATAAGCCAATACCAAATGTGTTGAACGGATTTGGGCATTGACTTTGAAAGTCGAGAATAAATCGTTGCACGATATGCAACGCGTGTTGGAAGTAAAATTATTGCACGTGGTGCAACGCATATCAAATTAATCATTGTACGGAGTGCAAAGGAGAATGGAAATAAATCGTTGCACAAAGTGAAATAAAATATCGGAAATAAATCGTAGCACGATGTGCAACGCGTATCGGAAGTAAAATTTGTTGCACGGGGTGCAACGCAAATCAAAATAAATTGTTGCACGAGATGCAACGGAAGGAATTGAAATCGTAAATCGATAGAACGAATCGTTCAGTTGCACACCAAATTTATGTTGGCAAACGAGAACATTGACCAAGTTGTGTCGGATTTTGATAGAATCAAAGTTACGGTTGTGATCAAGCACGATTACTGCAAAAATCGTGAGTCGGAAGAGAGTGTTGGTTCATAGTGAGTAGAATACGAGGGAAATGACTTGACTTCCGAGTGGTATATGCAATACCACGTAGGCGATGAATGACTCGATTCCGAGTGGTATATGGTATACCCCTTGTGCGATGAATTGCATCAACGCGTTGTGAGAATTGCGAAAGGTTTGTCCGCAACGGACGGAAGAGTACCGAGACTCGATTAGAAATTTGTATGACGGTATGTTGATGCAAGTGTTCTTCAAAAATCGGTTGGGACGATAAGGCGAGGCTCGTATCAATGAACGATACGTCGGACAAGAATTATAAGTCGGTCGGACGACCGAGACTAGCGGAACGATTATGCCTGGAAGTAATAGTCGGACCAACGGGAAAGTAAAACTCGAGCTTACGAATGAGTCGCACGACTTACGATCTCGATAGAAATGTTGGGCGAGGCGAATCGAATCGCACGACTTGTGATCTCGATAGAAATGTTGGGCGAGACGAATCGAATCGCACGACTTGCGATCTCGATAGAAATGTTCGGCTAGGCGAATCAAATCGTACGACTTGCGATCTCGATAAAAATGTTCGGCTAGACGAATCGAATCGCACGACTTGCGATTTTGATAGAAATGTTGGACGATGCGAATTGTAATCGAATCGCACGATGTGCGACTTCGGTGAAGAGTTGGTTGACGTGAGTAATCGTGTCTAAGAAATAGTTGGTTACATTACGGTGAAACTCATTTGAGTACGACTAAAAAACACGCGAAACTTAGGGAGAGAGATCGTATGACTTGAGGGTTCGATGTTGGATAATCGGTAACTCAGTTACGCGATCAAAGTATAGCGGGATACGGCAAATCGGAAAACGAGTCAATGTGTATGGAAAAGTTCGTTGCGAACTTGGACGTATGCAATGCAAATTGTCGACGTTGAAACGGATTCAAAGTTGACCCTTACGCTATCGAAATTGATACGACGTATCGAGATCGATACGTAAGGAAACGTAAGCACGATGTGGAAATACAAAATGGAGTGCGCCTTACGATATCAAAGTTTCATAAATAACAATACGAGAAAGAACAAACTGGTTGATCATGAACTTCGTGATTGATCAAGACGAGACTATAAGTCATCGACGATTGTTCGATGCGTATAGCATCTCGTGTGTCGACCGCAAATAAGATAGACTCGAACTCGATACGAGTAGATGTTTCGTAAATTGCGAAATCATCGACGATAATGCATGACTTGACTCGGAGGATAGTTGCGCATCAGTTGCGCCGATAGAAACGGTTTTGTCCGAAATTGGGTAGTCGCGTAGAATCGTCGGAACGTGATTTGGCTCCGAAATAAGATATAGCATGGTTCATAGTAAACTGTCCTTCGGTGATGATCCAAAGTTATCGAGCGTTGCTTCGGGACAGCTAACCCTAGAAGACTTGACCGCCAAATCAAATTGAATGCTGCAGACCGTAAGATGACCCATGCGATATCGCGTATGAGATTGCACCGATAACAAATATAAAACGGTGCATGTTGACGATAAGTCTAGGCGATCGAAAATTGTTGGAACAACTTTTGATCGAGAATGATGTAGCTAGATTTTGAGTATTCGTCGGATCAATGCTCGAATAGTTATGTTGGTCGATGATCGAACTTGAAATTCACCAACGAACTTAGTGATTCTGATAGGCGAGTGCGAGAAACGTGCTATGCATGAGAGAGAACGATGAGAGAATGACTTACGAGTCATGTTGTTAGATTTGGATTCACCTTGCAATTGAGCTTGCGTGAATCGAACTATATTCGCTGTTGCGAGATGGATAAGTCGGGAATTTGGCTAGTAAATTTCCTACTCGATAGGAATCGAACGTAAGGCGTATCGTAAAGACCTTCGTGTGAAGGCGATCGTTGCCTTGAGCACCGTCGCCTTGATGTAAACTTTCGTGTCGGATAGATTGTGGCCTTTGTGCAATGTCAATTTAAAGTTGCGTCGGAAGAAGTTAAGCACGGTGTTAGATAGGTCACCTAGCGGGCGTAGTCCCGAACGTTGATAAAGAAATCGTATCGAAATAAGTTGCATAGCCAAACTTCAAAAATAGTTGGTTGGCGATTTCGAACGCAAGGCATTGCGAAGGATCGTTGCGATCGGATGCGCGACGGCTCGACGCGATGCATAGAATTGATAGTTCCGATGAAATATACGAAATGAGAAATGCGATTTTGAATCGCATCGTGTGCCTTGACTTTTGTTGGATGATCGCGTGTGTATCAATATGCATATGCAATGAAATTGCGAGAACAAGCACTAGAGTCCAAGTCCGATCGAGAGTACGAGATGGCAAGCATAGGATTGAAATTTACCTGTCAGCTTTGTTCCGATTTGCTACAAGTGGAATTGGTCAAAATACATATATCTTCGAGACGCCTTGAATATATGTACGGATCCAAATCGAGTTGTATACAAATTCAAATCGAGCTGCAGGAAAGACTTTGAAATGTTAGTAAAAAAGCTTGCGAGATAGTGTGAAACTGAACAACATTGGTGGGACGAGAATCGTGAAACGATCTATAAAACATTTAGTCGGAGTGTTGGTTTTGGTTCGAGGACGAACCTTATTTTGAGTGGTATATTCTGTAATGCCCCGCTCCATACGGCGCATTACACTGAAGCGTTGACTCAACGAGTCGCGTTGACTCAACGAGTCGCGTTGACCGGATGAGATATATCGATGCAAATCGATATGAGAGTTACGTTGTCCCGAGCAACGCATCTAACTAAGTCGATGCGAAGAGTTGCCTCGAGTGAATCGATGCGAAGCGCCGCGTTACCCCGAAGGATGAGTGCGTTGAATCGGCTCGAAGATTCTAAGAAATCGAATCGACCAAGGCGCAAGTCCGAATCGATGCAAGTATTAATTTTAGTTGTTTTCGTGTGTAGGTTATACGTTGACACAAAAATATTAGAGGTCGATCTTTTGCCATATTTAGTAAGGGGTCCACGAAACCAAATCACCGCCTTGCGACGGACTAGGACTTGGGCATGGTAAGCCAAATCGGACGTATAATTCAATGAAGCATGAAGTGCTCGAATGGCTAAGTCAGGAGAGTGGCCGTGCAACAAAGTTATGAAATCGAGCCGCATCAGCTCGGCGAAACGGCAAAGGCGTATCGACTCAAGGTAGGAGGATTGACTCTTCTTTTTACTCCTTTATGCGATAAGTCAAATGTATCATCGTAGGCTAAAAGTTAACCTATCGATGCCATGGGCGTGGTCCGATCGGAGATAAATCGTAGTGTTAGTCAAACACTAAGTTAGAACAATTGAAATGAAACGTGCGTCATATGCACGAGTCGCTAGGGAACATCGGATATCGCAAAGGCGAGCGCCTCGATGCACAAGCCGTAAGAACATGGGATAACTGTACTCGACGAGTGCCTTAGTGCACGAACCATACCGTGTCTTCGTGCACGAGTTAGAAAGGCTAGTACATTGAAAGACAATAGACGAGCGCCTTAGCGCGTAAGCCCCGAACATTGAACACTAAGTTATAGAACATCGGAATACGTCGAAACGTGCATACGTGCACGGGATAATAAAAGATGGCTTCGTTGCGAAAGAATACAGTTGTGGCATGAATGTGGCAGAACTGTCGGATATGACATAATGCCTCGAAAGGTGTTCGAGACCTTCGGGTCGTTCGGTTGACGAGCATTGAGTTGAGGCATGATGCCATTGAATCATTGAAACGAAGTATGAAACATAAGAACACAGAAAGTTAACGGAAGAAATACGAGATGATAAAGTCTGAGTCTCGGACTCAAGACTATGTTTGGTTGTTTGAATTTGACTGCTTGAATAATAAGGGCGTTGCATGGTCGATTGGGATGGACTTGAGATTAATATGAAAATAACTCGTGCACGAGTGTTTCCCCCAAATGGTTAAATACCGGAGCGCCCTGGAACCGCATGGCCTAGGAGGGAATCGAATAACCTTTGTAGGCGTACATCCTTACGACGAGTAGCACTCGTCTTATAGATGGGAAATGCCGCAAATGATGGTAAGCAGCGGGAACGTTTCGGTTGTTGGGACCGCAACCCACCCGTTAAACGCCGAACAACCCGACTAATATTGAGAAAAGAAGGAGAGAAAAGAAAGTAAGAAACTCCATTAGTCCATTCCGGCACGGATACGCCAACGGTCCTCATATAGCTAAGGAACGATGGGTTGAAAGTGTAGGCGCGTATGTGTCCCGCACATAGATCCTGCTTAGAGATGCACATATAACATGATAGGGAAGGAATGGGGGCGTATTCACCTTGCGTCGGTGCAAGGGCGAGTGCATCGACTTGGTAAAAAGTCGCGCCACGAAACAAACACGAGATTGCTTGCTTGCTTGCCTATTTCAATTCGAATAACATGCTTGTCATGCTAACATGCTTTACGCTTTTGAATATGCCATAAAATTGACCCTAAGGAGAACATAGCAAGATCATAAGCTAAGTTGCATGATTCAACATAAATACTACAATATCGGTTTGGAAAGAAGATCTTTGCATCAGTACATGCGAGGACGAACGTACTGATCCCCTACCAGCTTCATGCAGTGTGCAGGGAATGGATGGCTCACAGCGAAGCGTTGCTTGAACGCGTTGAGGCTTGGAATGCCGAAGCGTATTGAAGCGTGCGATCGCATTGACGCTCGGACTATGCAACAAGATTGATGCGGCCGAGATATAGAAGGCATGATATATGGAACGGTAAAATCCTTCGTGGGCAAGAGAGAACCTGAGTGTTGTAGCCAATCTAGCATATATTGTTAGGCTAACGAAAGCATTTGTAATCTCAGTTTCGAATATCAATAAGGAGAATTGTTTCGTATACTCTGTTTTCCTTTCGTTGTTAAAATCGAATCAAAAGATAACCATTTGAGAACTTGTCATCTTACCTTGCAGGAGCGTAACTCCAGGCTCGTGCGGCATCACGCCTCTGCGAGGACGATGATTCGGGTGATTCCGGGTCGGGGCGTGACAACCGCTCGCTCAGGTGGGGTAGTTTCGGTGAACTTGCCTCATCTTAGCCTTCACATAATAAATCGTATGTTTTCAACTTGCACAAGTAGGCTTGATAATAAAAGAGAAGAATCCACATAGATAAGGGAATAATCCCGATGGGTCGAATTGAGTTAGAATAGGAAAAGGTCCAACGGTCGGCTTAGAGTTGGTGCACAGCGTGCTTTGAAAATGGCACTCGATCCTTCGTCCCATGGCTTGGGAGAAGGAAAGTTGGTTGAGTAGGCGAAGTTATGAACGTAGCCTAAGTCATAGGCGTCGCCCACATGAATGCTTCATAAAGCATGCACGATCCCATCGTCCAAGGCTTGGCATAGCCTTGGTTTGCCCTTGAGTTAAGTTGCGTTGAACGGATTGTGACATAAGTCTAGGCACCCAAATGACTTGGTCGTTCAAAGTCGAATGCGTGCACTGCACATTCCCATGACGCAAGGCTTGACGCATTCTTTGCTCGTCAAGTTGTTGCAAAGTTGAGTAAGACAAGGACTATCAAATAGGCGTTCATGAGTTGAATAGTCCCACAATCCCAAGGCCCGTCGTATAAAGTATGATTCAGACGGTAGTGTTGCGTAGAACACTATTGGCTTAAGGCACGATGCACGGACTTAGCGTTTTAAGGCATGGACTACGATTGATTCATTGAGTTTGGAAAAAGAGCAAAAAAGAAGTATGCTCGCGGCTATAGGTCGTCGAGGCGGTCTCAGAAGGAAGAAGTATGCTCGTGACTATAGGTCGTCGAGGCGGTCTCAGATTTGAGAAGTATTGAACTTGGCCCTGGAAGAGATGGTAACACTAAAGGTAGCATGACTGTGTGAGACGTCAGTTTGTGTCGAGTCTTGCATGGTCATGGACAACTTGTCGACAAGGTGGGTCGTTTCCCTGTACGACAACCCGACGACCACGGGACCATTGCGGTCGCGATTGGAAACGAGTAATTAGCTGTACTGGACACGGGTTAGGCGGGGACTTGCAGCGGGGCTAGCTACTCGAGCTGAAAGGGCACCCGTCTAACAAAAGCTAGCGGAGTCCACGATGGCTCTGGGAGTCAGTGACCAATTCATATAGATGAGTCGGTACGGGCGACAATCCGCGTGTGTGCCTTTGGATTGAGTTGAGTTGTTGAATGTGTGTACAGTTAGAACACAAATGTTTGGGCCTAAGAATAGCTACAACGTAGGCGACATGCTTTGGCACGAGATGTGGCATCAAGTCTCATGTGTTGATATATGAGTTGTATAAGTTGGGTTTGAGTTGTTCGAGTTTAAGTCAGGAATCGCCGCAAGGCAAGTCGGTCGAGTGACACTTAGCCCAGAAGTCTTGATTTGGGTCAGTTGGTGATCATAGTAGCAAGGGCCGCCTGGCGACAAGGGCCGCGAGGCGGCAATATGGTTAAGTATCACTGAGTTGCGAGGCACGGCCTCAGCAAGGGTTTGTAGCACGGTCACACGGAAATAGAGTCCATCGAGTAGTTGCGTCTCTGATTTTGGGCCGTACGATAAACACGACTTGATAGGTTAACGTTGTTGGCACAAGAAGGGTCTAGAGGCAGGGTATGAGTTAACATTGTTGTTGCAAGCACGGAAAGGTCTAGAGACACAAAATAGGCCAAGCGTTTGTCCTAAAACTGATCCTAAGGCAAGAGTAGAAAGACAATCATAAAGGGGCTATGTTGTACAAAGTAAATGAACGTGTCGATTTTGTATGGGTGGGCGAGGAGCTCATTCTACCAGTACAGTTGAGTACTGATACCCACATAGTTTTCATGTGCAGGCACAGGTGGAAGCTCGTGGCACGGAGCTCGCTTTGATGCGTCGAGGCACGGAGTTCCTTGGCGATTCGAAGCGAGCGGCCGCATGTATTCAAGACTTATACGGGACATAATGTATGGACGACGCCTTCCAAAGCATCCGCTGGTTCAAGACTTGTATTGAGAGATGAGAGAGAGCTGAGTGACTTGTAAGATGTGAGATGAGTGAGCTTGAGAGACTTGTAATCTTGGCCTTGCGCCCTTTGTAATCTTTGTTTCAATATCAATAAAGAGCTTCTTTGAATAACTTGTGTTTTGCTTTAAAATTTCTGCTGCTATTATTCAATGTCTCTGCATGGGACTTCTGTGCGACGATCCCGTCGTAGCCGCTAAAATCAGCCGTTATGGAACCCGCCTTGCACGAGTGCAATCTAGGCTCGTGCGGCATCACGCCTTAGCGAGGACGATCGCTCCTACGGGATCGGGGGGTGACATAATGGTATCAGAGCACGGCTTTACGTCCTTGGACTATCGATTGAATTCTTTAACTCCATTGTGTCCGCAAACTCTGAAGTATTGCTTCCGTAAAATTAATATCGTTGGTGCGCTATCTCTCAATTGTCCCACGGGATGTCCATACAATAAGTCTATCTATTTTGCAAAATGTAGGAGAACAGTTTTTGGTAAAACAAAAAGATGGTTCGCATAAGCACGGCTGGCTGAGTCGGGCTCGGCATATACACCAAAGTTGCGTCTGAAGAACAGATGACAACTCTAGAGAGGGGTGAATAGAGTTTATAGCGATAATAGCCAATTAAAAATTAAACTCTTTCACAAGCTAAAATTAATCAGAGTAAATACAAAATAAATAAGGAGCAAGAAAGCATACGCAAACATAGCCGATTTTAACCTGGTTTCCCTCGTGGAGGACTAGTCCAGGCCTGAGAACTCTAGCTTAGGATTAAATCCACTATTTGTGAAATAATAGTTACACCCCGTGCCTTTTCTTCAGAAGAGCACGTCAACTTCTTACAAAGGATCGCAGTGGCGATGCTTGGAATTTTCCAAGCGACTTCTTGAACTCTTGCACAAACTCCTGACTGAGAGATGCTGAGCACTTGAGGCTTAGGGAGCTTGTGGCTAGTAGATGAAGAAGGGTATGGCTTATATTGAGCTTTAGAGAGAAGAGAAGAGAAGATTGGATGAATGAAAATGAGAGAATTTATGGCCTATTTATAGGATACCAGTAGGCAAAATTCGGCCAGAATTCTGGTAGAAATTTTCAAATATTTGGCCGTTGGACAACTAGCAACCAGCCAACCCTAAAAATTAGGGTGCTGATTTTTAGGGGACAGAGTTCGGCCCGAACTCTGTCTCCAGAGCACAGAATAGGTCTTATGGTCCAATGGGCTTATTTGGATATGTAGAGCTTATGAATTTTGGGTAGATTATAGGTTAAGTCTCAAGTGCTCAGCACAACTTAGCTTACATCAGTCTAGACTCAATAAATTTATAAAATACAGACTCAAAAATGACTTACATTGCAAAACTGAGCTGTCGTCTAACTTGAGCTGGATGTAGTCGTCGTGTGTCGTATTGAATTATTACAAGTATTATTTAGTCAATGTTATCAATATTTGGTTGACTGTGACTTTGTGTCAACAATCTCCCCCATATTGATAATTGACAAAATAATAATTGTATATTCAATATTCATACCTGGACACATTTAAGAGAAATAACATAGCTCCCCCATAATCAGTGCCGAGCTAGCAATAGCTCCCCCGTAAACATTGCTTTGAATCCTGTTGGCCTGATAAGAACATTCTCCCAAAAGCACATATACATAGACAAAAGAATATAGAATATACATATCTCCCCCTTTTGGCATTTAGCAATTTAAGATAAACAATTAATAACTGGCAAACACACCAAAAGATAAGAGAAGAAACTGCATATAAACTAATATAACGACCAAATGTCTCAAGAGTCATAATAGAAGAAATGGCATATAAACTGATAGAACTACCAAAGTCTCAAGAGTCACAACTCATAATAAGTCTAATACAAGCCAAGTACATAAAAGCAACTAAAATCAAAATGCATAAACCATAATCTATGATCCTTAGTAGCAGCAGCAAGTAGCAGTCCATATCCATCATCGAGCTCGTGAAGGCCCAGCGTCGTCTGATGGATCAGTAAAGGAACGACGTAGGTCCACGAAGGCCGCATCCGGATCCAAGTAGCGAACGACCCAAGGGTCATCGATACGATATCCCTCACGACCAGGATCTCTCTGCATAGGAATGGGCATGGAAGGATGGCGAGACATGGAGTACCGAATATCATGCAGCGAGTTGCTGAGGGCACTCATCTGCAGGGTAGTCCGGTAATCCAGCTGAGTCCAACGATCGTCCTCTAAGGTGAAGCGATCTCAGAGCATAGTCTGAAGAGACTCGAGAGTGGCAGGAGGAGGAGGAGGATCCTGTCCAAGAGGAGGGGCATCTGGCTCATCATCAGAATGCTCAGACACGACTGGTGAGCCAATGGCCGCCTGAAGCCTCCTTGCCTTAGAGAGGAAGGCAGGGGCAGGTAAGAATGGACACTCATCAAGGGGTACATGAAACGCACGAAAGATCATAGAAAGGTATAATGCATAAACCAAAGATCTTGGTTTCTTCCTACAGTTAATCATCCAGTCCATCATGGTACATGGAAGATTAAAGGGAACATGAAAGTGGAGATGATATAAAGCTGAGATTTCAAAATAAGTGACTTCATCGGTGGATCCCGCTTTGGGTAGAATAGTGTTGAAAATGATCCGATGAAGTTCACAAAAATAGGGATTGAGATATTTGGCCAAAAGCTTACGAGGACGTGTGTTAGGGGTACACAAGTCGTCCTTAAAGCTTTCAAGTGAAATCCCATCGGGAAATTGAAACGATCGAGCTTCAACAAGCTTTTCCCAGTGAGTTTGGCTCTTGGAGTTCAAGGTGTTCGGCCAAATCGAAATCATCAAACGAGATGTCAATTCCCGCAACCCGTAAGAAAATGTGTGTATCATCATGGGTTAGGTTGCAGTAGAACATTTGAATAGCACTACGATAAATGACCGAGTTGGTGGTGACAAACTCGTCAAGGCAAAGGTCATGAAAAAGTGCATCATATTGTGAAAATATAGTAAAGTTGATAGGGTGACCCGCAAACACCGGACGTGTCCGAAAATCACTAAACCATGCATTAGAGGCGTCGAGTGATACAAAAATCCGGTCGTCATAAGTGTTTGGGTCAAGTGGACGTGGAGGATTGAACAACGAATGGATAGGTGGTTGTTGTTCAACGGCCGGTGCAACGGGTGGTGCAACGGGCGGTTCAACGCGAGGAGGAGCATTCGACGAGGATGCTCCCTCGGTCCGAAGTCTCTTCCCGCGGTTGAACAAACGTGGAGCCATAACACAATAAAGATAATGAAGGAAATTGAGATATAGAAAAGTATTGAATTATACCTCAAAGTAGTGATGAACAATGAAGGAGAATTGAAAAAGAAGCCTTCTCCTTGAGTTTAAGCTCTAAAAGGGAGAAATTAGGGTTAGGGTTTTGAGACAAAGGTGTTTGAGAAGTGGAAAAGGTGGTAATGGAGAAGAAGAGGGAGGAGAACCCGAAAATATGTGAAGGGTTCCAATTGGTCGGAGCAAATAATGGCCATTGGATCAAAATAAGATCAGCGGCTGAGACTGTTCCCGGTTCTGGAACAGTCAGGCCGAATTCGGCCCGAACTCTGGTAAGGGCAGAGTTCGGCCCGAATTTCGGATTCTGGTCACAGAACAGGAATCAGGCCGATATGAAGAAATATTGGTTAAGTTAGAAAGACCAAATTGAACGTGAGTATAAATACAAGAAAAGATCCAAGTGATAAACAACGAATAACAGATAGTGAACGCGAAACAGCAAGGTGAAGTTGAAAAAATAGTATTTCAGCATGTGATAAATAAAAATAAACCGTGTAATAAATAAGGAATTATATCATAATTCAATATTTTGAAGCTGCCATGGGTTAGCTACAGGGGCCGGACTCAGCTAGCGGTAGTCCTGAGGACTAGTGCACCGTGTCGCTTAGGCTTTTATGCCTTGTTGTCAGAAGGGCCCTTTCGGCTTGTACCCATAGCAAGTTCATCATAAGAGAATCACGACATACTCGATATTTACGCAGATTTATTTTAATTTATAACAGCTTCATCCAAAATTCCAAGTTCACGACAAAGAAAATTGAAGCGCTCTTCGGATAATGGTTTGGTAAAGAAATCTGCTAACTGATGATCAGTGTCAATAAATTCTAAGTTAATCATGCCATTTTGCTGATGATCACGCAAAAAGTGGTGACGTATTTCAATGTGCTTCGTGCGTGAGTGACAAATGGGGTTCTTAGTCAGATTTATAGCACTAGTGTTGTCACAAAAGATTGGAATGTGCATGAAAGATAAGTTGTAGTCTTCAAGGGTTTGCTTCATCCACAGAATTTGTGCACAACAACGCCCAGCTGCGATGTATTCAGCTTCTGTTGTGGATAGTGTGACAAAATTCTGCTTCTTGCTAAACCAAGAGACTAAAGCCTTTCCTAATAAATGACACGTGCTGCTCGTACTTTTACGGTCGACCTTGCATCCGGCAAAATCAGCATCAGAGTAACCAATAAGGTCAAATGATGTTGACTTGGAATACCATAGGCCTACTGTAACCGTACCCTTAAGGTATCGAAAGATACGCTTAACAGCAGTCAAGTGTGATTCCTTAGGATTTGCTTGATATCTAGCACACAGGCAAATGCTAAACATAATATCAGGGCGACTAGCAGTAAGATAGAGTAGACTGCCTATCATACCTTGATACTTACGTTGATCTACGGGTTTGCCGCTATCATCTGGTTCAAGTTTGGTTGAAGTAGCCATTGGAGTGCTGATTGGTTTGACATTGTCAAGGTCGAATTTCTTCAGCATGTCCTTTGTATACTTCGACTGACAGATGAAGGTTCCATTGGACATTTGTTTGACTTGCAGTCCAAGAAAGTAGTTGAGCTCCCCCATCATGCTCATCTCAAACTCGGTCTGCATACACTTGGCAAAATCTTGACAGAGGATTTCATCAGTAGAACCAAATATAATATCATCTACGTATATTTGTACTAAAAGAATGGTGTCTTTAAAAGATTTTATGAAAAGTGTGGTGTCAATTTTCCCTTTTGAAAAACCTTTCTCAAGCAAGAAATTGCTTAGCCGTTCATACCAAGCTCTAGGGGCTTGTTTGAGGCCGTATAGCGCTTTCTTTAGCTTGAACACATGGTCGAGAAATTTGTAATTTTCAAAGCCAGGGGGTTGTTTTACATAAACTTCCTCCTTAATAAATCCATTCAAGAAAGCACTTTTAACATCCATTTGAAATAATTTGAAATTTTGAAAATTTGCAAATGCACAAAGCATCCGAATGGATTCCATTCTAGCAATAGGAGCATATGTCTCATCATAGTCGATACCTTCCTCTTGGTTGTATCCTTGGGCTACTAGACGAGCTTTGTTGCGTGTAACTGAACCATCTTTATTTACTTTGTTTCTAAAGACCCATTTAGTACCAATAATCGAGTGATTAGACGGTCTAGGAACGAGTTCCCATACTTGGCTCCTCTCGAATTGGTTGAGTTTCTCTTGCATAACAGAAATCCAAAATTCATCATTGAAAGCTTCTAAAAAGTTTTTCGGCTCAATTTGTGAAATAAAGGCAGTGCTAGAAATAGAGTCTCTTAATGATGATCTAGTAGTTACTCCACGTGAAACCTCACCTATTACCAAATTTTCTGGATGTGACGGCTTGAAAGAGAATTTCTTTGGCAAGCCCTCCAGAGAATTGGTTTCGGTTGTGGTATTCATTGGAGTAGAAGTTGATGGCTCAACATCATCATCAAGAGTAGCTGCTGCACTGTTATCTTCATCAAAAGTCACATTAGTAGACTCTTCCACAATTAATGAGCGTTTGTTAAACACTCTATATCCATTGCTCTTGGCAGCATAGCCAAGGAAAATACCATCGTCAGCTTTGGCATCAAATTTGCCTAAGTTGTCTTTGGTGTTAAGGATAAAGCATCTACAACCAAAAACTCTAAAATAAGAAACATTTGGGGTTCTCCCAAACCAAAGCTCATAGGGTGTTTTCTTCGTAATAGGACGAATAAGCACCCTATTTAAAATGTGGCATGCTGTACTGACAGCTTCAGCCCAAAAGTATTTCGGAAGTGAAAACTTGTTCAACATGACTCTAGCCATATCGCCAAGAGTCCTATTCTTCCGCTCCACAACACCATTTTGTTGAGGAGTTCTTGGACAAGAAAACTCATGATCAAAACCATTAGAATCACAAAACTTTTCAAAATCAGAATTTTCGAATTCGCCTCCATGATCACTTCGGATTCGAGTAATCATGTAGCCTTTTTCGTTTTGAACTTTCTTAACAAAAATCTTGAAAACTGAAATAGCATCACTTTTATTTATAAGAAAGAAAACCCAAGTAAATCTAGAAAAGTCATCAACAATAACAAAGACATAGAGTTTTCCACCAAGACTGGCTACTCTACTAGGGCCAAATAAATCCATATGGAGTAGTTGCAAGGGTCTAGTAGTACTTACAGAGTTAATGGAATGAAATGAGGACTTGGTTGCCTTATTCAATTCACATTCGGCACATATCGTATCCTTTTTGAATGTGATATCGGACAAGCCTCTAACTAGCTTCTTAGTCGATAGCCTGGATATAGTATCCATATTGGCATGACCAAGATGCTGGTGCCATAGTAATCTTTCATCCTTATGAGCATATAGGCATCTACCTGCATTGTTAGTATCTCTAGACAAATAGAAAATATAAATATTATCCTCTCTTACCCCTTCAAAAGCAATATCTCCCGTTGACCTATCATAAATAAGGCATTTGTTTTGTCCAAAGTTAATGTCATATCCATGGTCAGCAAGATGACTAATGCTGAGCAGGTTATGCTTTAACTCGGTCACTAGGCAGACATCCTTTATTACGGGAGAGGGAGGATGGCCAATAATACCATTACCTATAATATAACCTTTTAGGTTGTTGCCGAAGGATACATATCCTTCTCTCTTCATCGATAGTGATGCAAAAAGATTTGCGTCTCCCGTCATATGCCGCGAGCATCTACTATCGAGAATCCACTTACTCTTAGTTGAGGAGGGAAGGTCCACCTACATCAAGAGTAGATGTGACCTTTGGTACCCAAGTTCTTGAGGGTCCTGAAAAGTTAGTTTTCAGAAACCATGCATATATCTTTCTATCTACTAATCTTCTAATTCTATATTGTGGTGAAATGTGTCCATGTAAACCACAATAAGTACATCTAGCATTTCTATTGATATAAGGAGCATGCTGATGATGTCTATAAGTAGAGTGATGAGGAGTAGTATGATGATATGTAGAGTTAGCATGGTGATGATGACTATATATAGAGTGATGTGGAGTGGCATGGTGATATTGTCTATATGGTATAACATGGTGATGATGTCTGTATGTAGAGTGATGGTGATTGTGTTTTGTGCAACATAGTGATGATTGTATCTATGTGTAGCGTGATGATTGTGTAACATATGAGAGTTATTTCTACGTGCATGTGGTTTGTGTGCTTTGTGAAAGTGTGTGTATATGTATGCATGATTCCGTGCTGTAGGTGGATGACGTGGGTGACTAGTATGAGAGGTGTCATGCTTCGTGTGTGTCTCATGTGATTAGGTTTGAGGTTGAGCAACCTGTTTTCCCAATTTAGTCTCTAATTTCTTAGAGACAGCCTGCAGTTCAGTAATCTTAGCATTCAAACCATATATCTTAGTAATAGAAATCTTGTGTCTACTCTTTTCTTCTGCAAGCTCCGTATTGAGTGTTGTGATTTCTTGTGTTTGTTGTTCAATGCGTGCTTCGGCATCATGTAAGCTCATTTTAAGCTTAGATACCTCATTTGGGACATCCATGGGTGAAGTGTCTATAATATTATCAAGCAGTAAAGAAAGTCTTTGAATTTCGACTTCATGACTTTTGATCTTTTCCTTGGCATGTTTGTATTTACCAATGACCTTTTTGTGATCATTAAGTAAATCGGTAAAAGCATCGCCAAGTTCATCAAAAGTGAAGTCATCAGAGTTTCGTTTGATACCTTGTCGGACGTTGCCATTAGGCACACATTTGCCGTGTCTTGAGGAGAGTCCTTTTCTTCCTCGGAGTCACTAGCTTTGCTTTCATGCCAAATGCTTGTGTTGGCATATTTCTTTGAGAAAGTCTTCTTGTATGGTTTCTCATAACGGTTGCTCTTCTTTAAGTATGGACAGTCTTTTCGGACATGTCCCGTCTTCTTGCAACCGTAGCAGGTTGGCTCTTCTTCGTCGTCTTCTTGTGTTTCCTTCTTTCTTCGGTTGAAGCGAAAGAATTTCTTGAAGTTGCGGACAAGGAGAGCTTGATCATCACCTTCCGAGTTGTCGTCATCCGTCTCTTCGGGGTCAGCCCTCCGTCGGTGAGCTTTGAGTGCGATCTCCTTAGCCTTAGGAGCCGGCTCTTCGAAGTCCTTGAGGTCAAGCTCATGAGTCATTAGCTTTCCCATCAAGGTCTCCATGGACATGGTTGTGAGATCATTTCCTTCTATGATGGCTGTCACCTTAGGGTTCCAAATCTTGATAGCCCCCTAAGTAGATTGGGAATCTTCTCGTGATTTGAATATTGTTTGCCGAACGAAGACAGGGGATTGATGATGTCGAAGAATCTTGTGAACATTTGCGTGATCGTCTCATTTGGCTTCATCTTGAAAGCCTCATATTCTTGAGTGAGACGGCTTATCTTTGATTTCTTGACTTGGGTGGTTCCTTCATACGTCACTTCTAGAAGTCTTCATACTTCGTGAGAGGGTGGTGCATATAGAGACCCTGTTGAATTCATTCCTGTCTATAGCACAGAATAAAGTATTTAATAGCTCTCGCGTTTAGACTTGCCTGTTTCTTCTCCTCGTCAGAATATTTGTCATGTGATTTCTCAACGAGATCACCATTGACAACTATCCTGGCGGGCTTCTTGTAACCGTCAGTGACGATAGTCCACAGGTCAAAGTCTAGTGACTTGAGATAAAAGCTCATCCTTATTTTTCAATATGTGTAGTTAGTTCCATCAAATAGGGGAGGCCTATGAGTGGACTGCCCTTCACCGTGATTGGAAATCAAGGATTGTGTGGTTGCCATGGATCAGCTCTAGGATGTTAGTCCTTGTAGAGAGAACAGAGCTCTGATACCAATTGAAGAACAGATGGCAACTCTAGAGGGGGGTGAATAGAGTTTATAGCGATAATAGCCAATTAAAAATTAAACTCTTTCACAAGCTAAAATTAATCAGAGTAAATGCGGAAATAAATAAGGAACAAGAAAGCATACGCAAACACAGCCGAATTTAACCTGGTTTTCCTCGTGGAGGACTAGTCCAGGCCTAAGAACTCTAGCTCAGGATTAAATCCACTATTTGTGAAATAGTAGTCACACCCCGTGCCTTTTCTTCAGAAGAGCACGTCAACTTCTTACAAAGGATCGCAGTGGCGATGCTTGGAATTTTCTAAGCGACTTCTTGAACTCTTGCACAAACTCCTAACTGAGAGATGCTGAGCACTTAAGGTTTAGGGAGCTTGTGGCTAGTAGATGAAGAAGGGTATGGCTTATATTGTGCTTTAGAGAGAAGAGAAGAGAAGATTGGATGAATGAAAATGAGAGAATTCATGGCCTATTTATAGGATACTAGTAGGCAGAATTCGGCCAGAATTCTGGTAGAAATTTTCAAATATTTGGCCGTTGGACAACTAGCAACCAGCCAACCCTAAAAATTAGGGTACTGATTTTTAAGGGACAGAGTTCGGCCCGAACTCTGTGTGGAGGCAGAGTTCGGCCCGAACTCTGTCTCCAGAGCACAGAATAGGTCTTATAGTCCAATGGGCTTATTTGGATGTATGGAGCTTATGGATTTTGGGTAGGTTATAGGTTAAGTCTCAAGAGCTCAACACAACTCAGCTTACATCAGTCTAGACTCAATAAATTTATAAAATACAGACTCAAAAATGACTTACATTGCAAAACTGAGCTGTCGTCTGACTTGAGCTGGATGTAGTCGTCGTGTGTCGTATTGAATTATTACAAGTATTATTTAGTCAATGTTATCAATATTTGGTTGACTGTGACTTTGTGTCAACATCGTCGACCTTAGAAAAGTCAAGTGCGGAAATTAAATAATATTTAGCAAGAATGAGTTGGACTCAATTGAGTAAATGAGATGACTATCGATAGGGGTGCTATCAAGCGACGACAACGTCGGTGCGATATAGATGAGCGTGCTTGAAAATTGAGGAATGGTTCGAACAAAAAATTTGAAGAAGTGGATTTTGATTCGAATGATAGTTGAGGATTTGATAAATGACTTCATCCCTGAGTGGTGTATGTGATAGCCTCAGGGATGTCGATCGATCGATTGAGGATTCGGGGTGTCGATGAGTCTATCAGCAAGCGTCACACATATGCAAAGTCGTAGATTGAGTACCGTTGAACAAGTTATAGTCTTAAGATTTGACGATGTGTGATTTGAACAACCTAGAAATGGACGTGCATGGAACGTGCATGGGATTGAGGATTGCGCTAGTATGAAACACGAAAACAATTGAGTAGATAAATCAAATCGAGGAAAAGTTAAGGTATAGCGAACGGATGACTTGATAAAGAAAATCGATAGGTGGATCGTATAGAAAAAGTTAGCACGATAGGAAGATAGCGTGCATGAAAAGTTGAATGTTAAGTTACGTAATGGCTTTAAGGATTGGATTGAATGTTGCTCGATGATTTGAGTTAGCAAGGAATGATGCGAATTGAGAAAATACATCGGTCGATGACTTAAGATGGACGAATGAACGATACGTGAGTTTGGTTTGAGGAAATTGATGTTGTGAATGAATCGAGGGATAATGATCGAACTTAAATTTGAATGTCGAGGAGATTATCCTGTCGGATGATAGCACCATTCACACGACTCAGAATTTGTTGCAAAGGAGGATCGTCAGGTTACGCATGTCATCGATAGTATTGAGGCGAATCAAAGATCGATATGCGATAACTCGGGGGTACTCTGACTCGACGAATGACGATCGTGCAAATATTATTGTTCGGTTGGATGCTATACTTAGGATTTTGATTGAGATGAATATTAGATGAAAATGATTGTGTCTTGATGGTTGCACAGATAACCACGGCATCGACATTCTTGTCTTGCGCGAGCGCAACTCCAGCCTCGCACATGCGTTGCGTCGGATTTGGGGCGATCGTTCTGAGTGAGCGCTGACGTGGTGATTCATGTCGCGGGAATGATCGAACTCAAAAAATCAAGACGCGACAACTTTGATTGTCTCGACTTGTCGGTTTGATACGAAGGAAAATTTGAGGATGTTAGGACTTGCGATTGATGAATGAAATAAACTTGAGGATTGAGTAGGTCCAGTCCGCGCATCGAGAATGAATTAGTCTAGACACAAAATAAGAGTTATGTCCCGATGAGGATGATTATCCCGCGGGAGCGTGCATGGTGATTCATGCCCACCGTAGATAATCTGAATCGCGTGAGATCGGGGCATAACATATTGTTAAGCTAGACGACATCATGATCGATTACGTGAATTAGAATAGATGACTTAAGAAATGTGGAATGTGAAATTTTGGTTA
>JANAVB010024280.1:0-42366 GCA_029216955.1 Iris pallida
AATCCTCTAAATATTTCCCGTGAACAATCCCGTTGACCTGGGATCAGGCTGTGATTTTCGAGCCTCCCTTGGGCTAAAAAGACATCTATTGATGTTACTGTCAGATAGATGTAGAGCCTCCCTTGGGCTAGCACACCCTAGTCGAAACTAGATGCACTGATTTACGAGATTTCCGAAATACTGATCAGCTTTTTGTTATTTATGTTACGGATATCTAGGGATTCAGTTGTTCTTCCCTCCAAAATGCTTCCTTAGATAAGAAATTTTCTAAGAATTCCGATGGTCGGAAATTTGTCTATCTCCTAGATTTCTTAAAAATTTCGGCAGAGTCTCCTTGTATTCAGGAGCCCCAAAAATTTACAAGAAACATATATATCATGAAATAAAATATGGGCTCGCCGACCCTTCGGTGGAGCAACTCTCAACACCGGAACCACGCAAGTAAATAATTGGGCTCGCCGACCCCTTCGGTGGAGCAACTCTCAACACCGGAACCACGCAAGGAATAAAAGAAGAAAAAGGAACTGGAGACTTATACTGAGCAAGCAATGATTACCTTTCTTTTGGCAATTAGTCGGGTCGCGGCTTGCTAATAGCTTTGCAGTTGGCCAAAATAGAGCAAATATTTATTTCAACTATACTAGTTAATATGCAGGACTTTATAATACATAACTATATATGTACAGGTATAATATATATATATATATATATATTAATATATTATAATATATATATATATATATATATATTATATAATATATATATCTATATATATATTATATAATTAGTGTGTGTGTGTAGTATATATATATATGTAGATATATATATATATATTTATAGATATATATATGTGTATATAATATATATATATATGTAGACGGTATAAAGAAATAAATCAAGCAGAACTCTTCGATATCAACATTTTAACTTTTGTGCATGAAATAGAAAATGTAGGAAAGAGACTTAATTCTAAATATGAACACACGAAATTGAGTACTAAATAGAGGAATACAGGATTCTTGTACTTTTACCTTCCCGGCATGCGGTCCAGCTGTTCAGTTCTTGTGTATGACAAACTTACCATTGGAGAGTCATATGTTCATATGTGTTCGTTTGTTCATGAAAAATTCAAGTTCAAAGTTCATGTCCACAATTGAGAGTTCAATAATCTGTGTCCGAAATCGGTTCCTCTATTTGTGTCCATCGTGTATCACTTATTCGTGATACGTCACAATAAATTTTTAATTCTTTCGTCTATGTCTATATAATTGAACATTTTGCTATAAATTAAAGTTGCAAAATTTTAAATATCTCGAATTGGGTTAAGCTGCTACCAATATTTCAAAATTTATAATTAAATCAAAATTAGAGAGAATTCCCTAACTTATATTCTAAAATTTGATTTTGTGAGATGAAGAAATTATATCTAACATGAATTTCAGATTTATACTTAGCCTATACAAGTTCCAATTCCTAATATTACCAAAATTTATAAAAGGAAAGATTTGTATTCTTAACTAAAAATTTCAGAATTAATTATGACTTCCTAATTATTCAGAATTCACTAGGATGAAAAAAAAATTATTAGAGAGGAAGGAGGAGAAGAGGACTTGCCTTGGATTGGGGATGACCCAAACTTCTCCACAAACCCTAAATTGAAACCAATATCAAAACAACAATCCTTGTTAGTACTCTAACCTAGTTAGATTAGGAATAGAAAGAGAGGTTGGGGAAGAGGAAGAAATTACCTAGGTTTTTCTTGTTGCTTGAACTTTGGGAAGTGGAAGTGGATGAAGAAGAAGATGAAGAAGAGGATGAAGTGGAGGATGAGGTGGAGGTGGCCGGGAGGGGGGGCGGCCGGCGGCGGGCAGCAGCTGCAGGCGGCGGCAGCAAGGGGTCGGGAGGGGGTCGGGTGCGTGTGTGAGTGTTTTTGTTTTGTTTTTTTTCTCTCTCTTTCTTTCTTTGTGTGTGAGTGTGTGGGTTTTATAAAGGAAAAGGGTGCTGGTGGTGCTGGGCTTTTGTGTGTGTGTGCTTTTTGTGTTGGGGGGGAAGGATTATATAGAGGGAAGAAATGGTGAGGTGTGTGGGAAAATCTAAATGGGGAGAGTGGTGAGGTGTCCCCCCCACATAAATTCCCATGAACACATAATCCCTTAGGGTTAGGGACACTTGGTCCTACCTAGGGTTAGGTTAGGGTATGACATGGAGATAATAATAATATAATAATAATAATAATAATAATAATAATAATAATAATAATAATAATATTAATAATAATAATGATAATAATAATAATAATAATATAAAATAATAATATTAAGAGTATGACAAGTCTACTCCCCTTAGAAAAATTCCATCCTCGGAATTTGAAATAACTAGTACAACAATTGATTGCTAACCTGGTTTATGGAATAGATATGGATATTGCCTCCGCATATCTTCTTCCTTCTCCAAGTTGAATTTCCAGGCGAATCTTTGCTCCATGCGATTCGTACCAATGGGATTATCCGATTGCGGAGTACCTCTCTCTTCGATCCAAGATCCCAACGGGCTTCTGTTCGATCCGTAGTGTAGGTCCGACGGTAATTTCTGAATGGTCGAGTATATGGCTCGGATCCGACACATATCTTCGTAGTGAGAAACATGGAATACATTGTGAACTCCCTCTAGTGTTGGAGGTAAAGCAAGCCGATATGATACATTCCCTACTTTCTCTATTATGTCGAAGGGTCCTATGTATCTCAGACTCAGTTTCCTCTGGTCCCGAATCTGATGGTTCCCTTGGTTGGTGAAATCTTCAAAAAACATGATCTCCAGGTTGAAATTCCAGTATTCTTCGATGCTTATCAACCCACATCTTTTGTCTATTCTGGGCTGCTTGCAGGTGACTTCTTATTGTCTTGACTATGTCCACAGTTTGTGTCACCAGTTCTGGCCCTAACAATTATCTTTCTCCTACGTCGGTCCAACATACCGGCGATCTGCATTTTCTACCATATAGTGCTTCAAAAGGGGCCATTTTGATACTATCGTGATAACTGTTGTTATATAAAAATTTTACCAGATGTAGATGATCATCCCATGCTCCTCCAAAATCTAAAGTACAAGCTCTCAGCATGTCTTCTAGTGTCTGAATGGTTCTTTCAGACTGGCCGTCTGTTTGGGGGTGGTAGGCGGAGCTAAATTTTAATTGAGTGCCAAGATTTTCTTGCAAGCTTTTCCAGAAGTGTGAAGTAAACCGAGTATCTCTATCCGATACTATACTCAGGGTACCCCATGCTGACTGACAATCTGTTTCATGTACATTTCTGCCAGTACCTCTGTTGACTGTCCAACTCGAAAAGGAAGAAAACGAGCGGACTTTGTAAGTCTATCTACAATGACCCAAATAGCTATTACCCCTTTGGGTCCTAGGCAGTCCTGTCACAAAATCTATTGTGAGATGCTCCCACTTCCATTCTGGTATGGGCAATGGCTGAAGAAGTCCGGCTGTCCTTTGATGCTCTGCTTTCACTTGTTGACAGACGAGACATCTGGATACGAATCTGGCGACTTCTCTCTTCATCCCGTGCTACCAAAATATCTGTTTCAAATATTTATACATTTTAGTGCTGCCCGGATGAATAGAATATTGCGAGTTATGGGCTTCTGTCATGACCTCCGTTCTTAAATCTCCACTGGGCACACATAACCGATCTCCGAATCTTAGCGACCCGTCCGGGTGCTTCCTTATCCCGGTCTGGAGCCCTGCTTCTGTTTGTTTCCAAATTTTCTGAAGTTTTGAATCACTTTGTTGGGCTTCCTTAATTCTATCTATTAAGGAAGATTGCACTTGTAAATTTTGCCATATCCCTTCGGTTATCGGGCATATTACTTCAATTCCCATTTTCCTCAAATCCTCAAGGATTTCCTTAGGTGTATTTTAAAAAGAAAGCTTCAGGTCTTCTACTTAAGGCATCAGCTACCTTATTAGCCTTGCCTGGGTGATATGTTAATTCCATATCAAAGTCTTTCAATAGCTCCAACCATCTTCTTTGTCTCATATTAATCTCCTTTGTGTGAAGACATACTTTAGGCTTTTGTGATCGGTATAGATTTTGATTCTTTCTCCGTATAAATAATGTCTCCATAACTTGAGTGCAAACACCACGGCTGCAAGTTCGAGATCATGAGTTGGATAATTTCTTTCATGTGTCTTTAATTGTCTGGATGCATATGCTATGACTCTTCCATGCTGTATTAGTACACATCCTAGACCCTTTCCTGATGCATCACTATATATCTCATATCCACCCGAACCAGATGGTAATGCCAGTATTGGGGCTGAAATTAATCTTTTTTTTAATTCGTCAAATGCTGCCTGACATTTCTCTGTCCAGTTAAACTTTTCTTCCTTCCGAGTGAGGCGGGTTAAAGGTTCTGCAATTCTGGAAAAATTCTCTATGAATCTTCGGTAATAACCAGCCAATCCTAAGAAACTTCTGATTTCTGCTACGGACTTAGGTGTCGGCCAAGACTTAACTGCTTCCACCTTCTTCGGATCTACCGAGATGCCTTCTCCACTGACAATATGCCCTAGAAATGGTATTTGATCCAGCCAAAATTCATATTTACTAAGTTTGGCATATAATTGTTCTTCCCGCAGAGTTTGCAGCACTATCCTCAAGTGTTTTCATGCTCCTCTTCACTTTTGGAGTATATAAGAATATCATCAATGAATACAATTACAAATTTATCCAGATATTGATAAAATACCCGATTTATCAGATCCATAAATATAGCTGGTGCATTGTCAACCCGAATGGCATAACTAAGAATTCGTAATGCCCATACCGAGTTCTAAATGCAGTCTTTGGAATATTTCCCTTTTTACCTTCACTTGATGATATCCGGACCTCAAATCGATTTTTGAAAATACCCTTGCCTCTCCTAACTGATCAAACAATTGATCGATCCTAGGTAAGGGATATTTTTTTTGATGGTAACCTCATTCAAGGCCCTATAATCAATTACTAGGCGTAGGGTACCATCCTTCTTTTTCATAAATAATACTGGTGCACCCCACAGCGAAGCGCTAGGCTGAATAAATCCTTTGGATAATAATTCCTTTATTTGTTTGTTTCACTCAGCCAGCTCCTCCTTGTTCATTGGGTATATTTTTTGGCTATGGGTGCAGCTCCAGGTATTAAATCTATAGAGAATTCTACAGTTCTATCTGGGGGTAGCCCTGGCAATTCTTCTGGAAATAGTCCTTAAATTCTTCTACTACCTTGGAAAGGTTGCTCTGCCACTCCTTGCAGCAGTACTGGTAATTCAAATTTCTCTAATTCTCGCATTGAATTCATTCTGGTTCTACAATTCACAAGATTCCTCCAGAGTGGAGTTGAAAGAAACTTTCCCCTGACCGCAATCTATGTTGGCTAATGTTGCAGTTAGCCAATCCAACCCATATTATATCATAGTTGCTTGTTGGGAAAACGAGCAACCGGGTACGAAAAGCTCCTCCACCCAATTTTATGGGACATCTACTACATACCCGACTGACTTCTACTACTCCATTACCGGTGAGGACCTTCAGTGATTTAGGCAGAGGTTGTGACTATTTCACGTTGTGATATAAAAGAAGATGCTATAAATGAATGGGTAGCCCCGGAATCAAATAATACTGATGCTGGATTGCAGAAATTAAAATAGTACCTGAAATTACTTTCCCAGGAATATTAGCATCTTCGGCTCCCATCACAAATGCTTGTCCTTGCTTATTCCTTTTGTTATTATTTGGGCTTGAGCCGCCCGTGTGCTTGTTGAAATTGATATGCCTGAGGTGCATAGGGCGGCCTGTGTGATTTCATAAACCATACCTGCTTGTGATATTGGAGCCTGCATCATAGGTCGAGGTTGGTTTTCTTGAACTAGAGGTCGATATCCTTGATTGAAGCTTTGTGTGATTGCCCCAGTTGCAGGCATTGAGGGCACTGATTGGTTGGATGATTACCTGCCCCACATTTCAAATAGAGCCCCAATCTCTTCCTACATACATTTATCTTATGGCCTGGTTTATGGCAGTAATTACAGACTGGATCTGTCTGGGTTGCCATTCTGAGACGCTTAGGCGGTCCCTGCCAATGATTCTTGTTGGAGGATGCCCCCTCCTCAAAAGCCCTCTTAGGTTGTGGAGACCGGAAAGGTTGTTCTTCTTTTAGTATCCTTTCTTGGTCTCGAGCAGCTTCTGTTGCTTCTGAAAATGTTCGGCACCTATAAGAGGCGACCCTACTTTTCAGTTGGGTCCCAAGTCCTTCTACGAACCTGGATATCTTTGTTCTTCATCTGCTATCATGTTGGGGACAAATCGACTAAGCCGGGAAAATTCTGCAACGTACTCATCAACGGTACGTCTCCCTTGTTTTAGATAGTTGAATTGTCGTTCCAATTCTATCCGCGCTGACTTGGGATAGAATCTGTCTTCAAATTTCTTCTTGAATTCTGCCCATGACATGTCCTCGTCAGAATTTTCGGGGTACTCGGCACTCCACCAGTATCCAGCTATGTCTTCCAGCTGGATGCGGATTGCTGGTACCATGTCCTCAGGTTTAACTTTGGCTGCCTTCATTAAGCCTTCAATGGTCCTCAGCCATTGACTTGCTTCCATCACATTTTCAGTCCCTTTAAACTTGGGCGACCTAAGATCCCTGAACTCTTTTAGGGTTTTATCCTTGGTGTTGTTTGAATTTTGCATTTGTTCTAGTATCGTGGTATTTGTTGCATGGGCAGCATTGGCCTGTTGACTATTGGATTCCAATAATTGCTGGAACAATCGGAACATGTCAGCCATGGTTGGCTCCGTTGATGTTTGAGGTGGTGGATTGTTTGATTGAGTATGATTGTCCATATCCTGAAATAAAAGACACAATTCCTCAGGAAATATTCGACTCACAATGTTCATTCATAACAAGGTGTACAGCAGAGCCATATATATTTCATTAAAATGAGAGTATTACAAAATGTGGTTCCTACTCTCAACTTCACATTTGTTTACATTCTTTTTATCTACTCTACTCTTGTCACTCCACCTCCCCAAAATGTGATAGTATCTATCTCTAACTGTCCCTTCTTGTATACATATCTGCCGATTTCAAAATACCATACAGCAGACAAAAAGGATTCCTTCTTCACTGTACATATTGGTTAGGTTTTTCTTATTCTATGGCCTCGATGAATTCTTTCCTCAGTGAGGATGTCAACTTCTGGATGGTCTTTCAAAGTCATCTAATGTACCCTCATATCCATGTAGTCCGATGTAAATACGGTTTGGGTCTCGGACATGCAGGCAGTAAGTTGTATTTTCATAATATACTTCGGCTCCGTCTTCAATGTCCCTGATAATGGGACGCATGACTACATAGAATACTTGGTAGACATGGATGTCGTACCAGTCAGGTGCGTTCCACATTAGTCTGGCATAGCGCTGGTATAAGTATAAAGTGTAATCACTCCCATCCTATTCCAAACTGGGCATAAATAGATCCATACCTACATTCAAAATATTCTTAAGAAAATATTTACCAGAATAAAATATAGGAAAAGCAGATTTATTTATACAACATGTTCCTACTATATACATTCTTATATATTTCTATTAAATACATTCATGTCCCTCCTACATATGGGAAATTCTAATACTTATTTTACATATCTCACTACACATATCCCTTACATAATTAAGGATCTAATATTTACATATCTATATTTATACATTATCATTCCAGGGGTCTAAATCCACATACGTCTTATGTTAAGGATCCTCGCCTCTGGGTATGCTTGCTTCCATTCTTCTAGTGTACCGTTACGTTCATTCTCCGGACCTTCGGAGGGTTCTGCCTTGATTAGTACATAGTAATGTACCGTATTATAATATATCTTCTTTCATCTACGATATCTGTCACCACTGGGTATTTCATCTCGTAGTGTACTCTATAAGCTTCTATCATTCCCTTCGGTGCTACTTTCCACATCTTCTTCACAAATGCATAATACTCGTCCATGCTATGGCTGTCATTATTCAGTCTCGCGAAGGGTGCGAATCGGGACATGATCTACATCAAGAATTTTGAGTCACTATTCATTTACTAGGATTAAACAGTTGGTTAGAAAAAAGGTAATCATCTACTGACTATTTATACTTCCTTCTCAGGGATTCCTAGAGTGTGATTGGGACTCGTAGTGCTCCCTACGATTCTAGAACCTACGTTTTATCCGAACCTACGTCCTATTTAAATTTTCCATTCTTGCTGACCTGCATGGGCCACCACTTAAAAGACGTGTCACGTCCCGCTTCCCGGATGGAAGGGTGACGTCATAAACACATCCCCAGGCTACGCGCCGAAATTCGCGATTGTCGCCCGTAATCATCAGCAGAATGGAAATACAAGAAATTCTCATGGCATTAAATATAGTGTAGCTATATTACAGGAAACTTTTCCAATAATTCTATTACAGATTATTACAAAAATAGATTTGCAAAAATAATACGATGCTGCTGGTCATAACTGTGGGTGATCCCGACAGTTTACTCCTCGTCGTAGTGCGGCGATACTTTGGCGGAGGCGTCTTCTTCTCCTTCACCTAGTGAACAAATACTAGGTCGTTTAGAAAACGACGAGCAAGTCCTCGGCCAAGAACGGTGAAAGTTAAACAAAAGATGAATATGTAGTTTTGAAAAAAATGAAAAGGTATGCCAAATTGCACTGCTATGTATATATATAATATATATATATATGGTTTAGTAAAACATGAATGAAATCAACGTCCTACTCCATGATAATAAGATTTTCGAGCTTCCCTTGAGCTTTTAGTAGGAATTGCTTCCTTGGGCAATTAAGGACACAGCCCACCCATAGTAGGCCGCGTTGTTTCTGGAGTAAGATTTGAAAAGAAATGCAGTTTTGAGAACAATACTCCGAATAATCCTCTAAATATTTCCCGTGAACAATCCCGTTGACTTGGGATCAGGCTGTGATTTTCGAGCCTCCCTTAGGCTAAAAAGACATCTATTGATGTTACTGTCAGATAGATGTAGAGCCTCCTTGGGCTAGCACACCCTAGTCGAAACTAGATGCACTGATTTACGAGATTTCCGAAATACTGATCAGCTTTTTGTTATTTATGTTACGGGATATCTAGGGATATTCAGTTGTTCTCCCCTCCCAATGCTTCCTTAGATAAGAAATTTTCTAAGAATTTCCGATGGTCGGAAATTTGTCTATCTCCTAGATTTCTTAAAAATTTCGGCAGAGTCTCCTTTGTATTCAGGAGCCCCGAAAATTTACAAGAAACTATATATCATGAAAATAAAATATGGGCTCGCCGACCCCTTCGGTGGAGCAACTCTCAACACCGAACCAACGCAAGTAAATAATTGGGCTCGTCGACCCCTTCGGTTAGAGCAACTCTCAACACCAGAACCACGCAAGTAAATAATTGGGCTCGCCGACCCCTTCGGTGGAGCAACTCTCAACACCGAACCACGCAAGGAATAAAAGAAGAAAAAGGAACTGGAGACTTATACCTGAGCAGCATGATTACCTTTTGGCAATTAGTCGGGTCGCGGCTTGCTAATAGCTTTGCAGTTGGTCAAAATAGAGCAAATATTTATTTCAACTATACTAGTTAATATGCAGGACTTTATAATACATAACTATATATGTACAGGTATATGTATATATATAGATAGATATATATATATATAGTGTGTATGTATATTATATGTAGATATATTATTATTTATATATATATAATATATATGTATGTATATATATATATGTAGACGGTATAAAGAAATAAATAAAGCAGAACTCTTCGATATCAACATTTTAACTTTTGTGCATGAAATAGGAAAATGTAGGAAAAGACTTAATTCTAAATATGAACACGAAATTGAGTACTAAATAGAGGAATACAGGATTCTTGTACTTTTTACCTTCCCGGCATGCGGTCCAGCTGTTCAGTTCTTGTGTATGACAAACTTACCATTGGAGAGTCCCATATGTTCATATGTTTGTTTGTTCATAAAAAATTCAAGTTCAAAGTTCATGTCCACAATTGAGATTTCAATAATCTGTGTCCGAAATCGGTTCCTCTATTTGTGTCCATCGCGTATCCACTTATTCGTGATACGTCACAAAAATTTTAATTCTTTCGTCTATGTCTATCATAATTGAACATTTGCTAGAAATTAAAGTTGCAAAATTTTAAATATCTCGAATTGGGTTAAGCTGCTACCAATATTTCAAAATTTATAATTAAATCAAAATTAGAGAGAATTCCCTAACTTATATTCTAAAATTTGATTTTTGTGAGATGAAGAAATTATATCTAACATGAATTTCAGATTTATACTTAGCCTATACAAGTTCCAATTCCTAATATTACCAAAATTTATCATAAAAGGAAAGATTTGTATATTCTTAACTAAAAATTTCAGAATTAATTATGACTTCCTAATTATTCAGAATTCACTAGGATGAAAAAAAAAATTATTAGAGAGGAAGGAGGAGAAGAGGACTTGCCTTGGATTGGGGATGACCCAAACTTCTCCACAAACCCTAAATTGAAACCAATATCAAACAACAATCCTTGTTAGTACTCTAACCTAGTTAGATTAGGAATAGAAAGAGAGGTTGGGGAAGAGGAAGAAATTACCTAGGTTTTTTTTGTTGCTTGAACTTTGGGAAGTGGAAGAGGATGAAGAAGATGAAGAAGAGGATGAAGTGGAGGATGAGGTGGAGGTGGCCGGAGGGGGGGGGCGGCCGGCGGCGGCAGCGGCAGCAGCTGCAGGCGGCGGCAGCAAGGGGTCGGGGAGGGGGTCGGGTGCGTGTGTGAGTGTTTTGTTTTTGTTTTTTTTTCTCTCTCTCTTCCTTCTTTGTGTGTGAGTGTGTGGGTTTTATAAAGGAAAAGGGTGCTGGTGGTTCTGGGCTTTTGTGTGTGTGTGTGCTTTTTGTGTTGGGGGGAAGGATTATATAGAGGGAAGAAATGGTGAGGTGTGTGGAAAAATCTAAATGGGAGAGTGGTGAGGTGTCTCCCCCCCCCCCCACATAAATTCCCATGAACACATAATCCCTTAGGGTTAGGGACACTTGGTCCTACCTAGAGTTAGGTTAGGGTATGACATGGAGATAATAATAATTACCATAAATAATAATAATAATATAAATAATGATATAATAATAATAATATTATTATTATTATTATTATTATTAAGAGTATGACAATATATAAGTGTGTGTGTGTCTATATATATATGTATATGTATATATATTATATACATATATCTTATATTATATATACATATATATATATATATATATACATATATTATATACATATATAATACATATATATTATATATATACATATATATATATATATATATATATATATATTATATATAATATATATATATTATATATGTGTGTGTGGTCATGTGTATATTGTTGACACAAAGTCACAGTCAACCAGATATTGATAAGATTAACTAAATAATATTTGTAATAATTCAATATGACACACGACGTCTACATTAAGCTCAAGTCAGACGACAGCTCAGTCTCAGCTTCTCAGTTATTTGAGTCTGTATTTTACACTTTTGTTGAGTCTAGACTGATGTAAACTGTGTTATGCTGAGCTCTTAAGACTTGACCTATAGCCTACCCAATAAACCTCAAACTACACCATCCAGAAAAATACCCACTGGCCACTTAGACCAGCTCTGTGCTCTGGAGACAGAGTTCGGGCCGAACTCTGTCCCCTAGAAATCAGCATCCCTAATTTTAGGGTTAGCTGGTTGCTAGTTGTCCAACGGCCAATTATTTGAAATTTCCTACCCGAATTCTGGCCGAATTCTGCCTACAAAAACACTATAAATAGGCCATGAATTCTCTCATTTCAAATCATCCAATCTTCTCTTCTCTTCTCTCTTATAGCTCAAATAAGCCATACCCTTCCCATCTACTAGCCACAAGCCTCCTAAGTCTCGAGTGCTCAGCATCTCTCAGTTAGGATTCTTGTGCAAGAGTTGAAAAAGTCGCTTGGACAATTCTAAGCAAATTGCCACTGCGATCCTCTGTAAGAAGTTGACGTGCTCTTCTGAAGTAAAGGCACGGGTTGTAAACTACTATTTCACAAATAGTGGATTTAATCCTGAGCTAGAGTTCTCAGGCCTGGACTAGTCCTCCACGAGGAAAACCAGGTTAAAATTGCTGTGTTTGCGTATGCTTTCTTGCACTTCATTTACTTTCCGCATTTTACTCTGATTATTTATTATTCGTGAAAGAGTTAATTTATAATTGGTTATTTTCTATATAAACTCTATTCACCCCCCTCTAGAGTTGCCATCTGTTCTTCAATTGGTATCAGAGCAGGTTCTCTTTACAAAGGATTTATATCATAGAGTTGATCCATGGCAACCACACAATCCTTGATTTCCAATCACAGTGAAGGACAGTCCACTCATAGGCCTCCCCTATTTGATGGAACTAACTACACGTATTGGAAAACAAGGATGAGTTTTATCTCAAGTCTCTAGACTTCGACCTGTGGACAGTCGTCACTGACGGTTACAAAAAGCCCGCCAGGATAGTTGTCAACGGTGATCTTATTGAGAAATCCCATGACAAATATTCTGACGAAGAGAAGAAACAGGCAAGTCTAGACGCGAGAGCTATTAATGCTTTATTCTGTGCTATAGACAGGAATGAGTTTAACAGGGTATCCACATGCACCACATCTCACGAAGTATGGAAGCTTCTAGAAGTGACGCATGAAGGAACCACCCAAGTCAAGGAATCAAAAATCAGTCGTCTTATGCAAGAATATGAGGCATTCAAGATGAAGCCAAACGAGACGATCACACAGATGTTCACAAGATTCTTTGACATCATCAACCCCCTGTCTTCACTTGGAAAGCAATATTCAAATCATGAGAAGATTCGCAAGTTGCTTAGGGGGCTACCAAAAATTTGGAACCCTAAGGTGACAGCCATCATAGAAGGGAACGATCTCACAACCATGTCAATGGAGACCTTGATGGGTAAGCTCATGACTCACGAGCTTGACCTCAAGGACTTCGAAGAGCCTGCTCCGAAGACTAAGGAGATCGCTCTCAAAGCTCATCGACGAAGGGCTGAGCACGATGAGACCGAAGACGACAACTCGGATGACGAAGACCAAGCTCTCATGGTTCGCAACTTCAAGGAATTTCTTCGCTTCAATAGAAGAAAGAAGGAACCACAAGAAGACGATGAAGAAGAGCCAACCTGCTATGGTTACAAGAAGACTGGACACGTCCGAAAAGACTGTCCATTCTTGAAGAAAAATAACCGCTATAAGAAGCCATACAAGAAGACCTCATCAAAGAAATATGCCAACACAAGCATTTGGCATGAAAGTGAAGCAAGTGACTCCGAGGAAAAAAAGGACTCTCCTCAAGATAAAGCAAATGTGTGCCTAATGGCAACTTCCAACAAGGTATCTAACGAAACTTTAGATGACTTCTCTTTTGATGAACTTGGCGATGCCTTCACTGATTTACTCGATGATCACAAAAAGGTCATCGGTAAATACAAACATGCCAAGGATAAATCAAAAGTCTTAAAGTCGAAATACAAAGAATTTCTCTATTACTTGATAACATTAGAGACACGACACCCACTGATGACACTAATGAAGTATCCAAGCTTAAATTAAGCTTACATGATGCTGAAATACGTATTGAGCAACAGACACAAGAAATCACAACACTCAACACATTGCTTGCTGAAGAAAAGAGTAGACACAAGGTTTCAATGACTAAGATATATGGCTTAAATATTATGGTTGATGAACTGCAAGCTGTTTCTAAGAGATTAGAAACCAAATTGGAAAAACAAGTTGTTCAACCTCAAACCCAATCACATGGGCACAACACCACTCAAGCTAGTCAACTACGTCATCCTCATGCAGCACGTAACCATGCTTTTATATACACTAACTTTCATAAACACAAAAACCACGTGCACGTAAGAATACTTCTCATACTCATCATGCTGCACAAAGACACAACCAACATCACTCTACATATAGAAATCATCGCCATGCCATGCCATATAGACAAGATCATCATGCCATGCCATATAGACAAAATCACCATATCATGCCACATCACCATGCTATGCCATATAGACAATATCAGCACACTATGCCACATAGACAATATCAGCATGCCATGCCACATAGACAATATCACCATGCCATGCCACATAGACAACAGCACCATGATCACCATGCAAACTCTACACATCATGTTCATCCACATCATGCTGCCTATAGATATTATTCACATGTTCCTAGTATAAATAAAAATGCTATCTGTACTTACTGTGGATCACATGGACACATTTCACCACAATGTAGAGTTAGAAGACTGGTAGACAAAAAAATATATGCATGGTTTCCGAAAACTAACTTTTCAGGACCCTTAAGAACTTGGGTACCAAAGGTCACACCTACTCTTGATGTAGATGGACCTTCCTTCCTCAACTGAAAGTAAGTGGATTCTCGATAGTGGATGCTCGCGACATATGACAGGAGACGCAAATCTTTTCGCATCACTATCGATGAAGAGAGAAGGATACGTATCCTTCGGTAACAATTTAAAAGGGCACATAATAGGTAATGGTATTATTGGTCATCCTCCCTCTCCTGTAATAAAAGATGTCTGCCTAGTGACCGAGTTAAAACATAACCTGCTCAGCATTAGTCATCTTGCTGATCATGGATATGATATTAACTTTGGACAAAACAATTGCCTCATTATGATAGGTCAACGGGAGACATTATTTTGAAGGAAAAAGAGAGGATAATATTTATATTTTCTATCTTTCTATAGATACTAACAATGCAGGTAGATGTTTATATGCCCACAAAGATGAACGATTACTTTGGCACCAGCGTCTTGGTCATGCCAATATGGATACAATATCCAGGTTATCAACCAAGAAGCTAGTGAGAGGATTGCCCGACATCACATTCAAAAAGGACACGGTATGTGCCGAATGTGAATTGAACAAAGCAACCAAATCCTCATTTCATTCCATTAACTCTGTAAGTACTTCTAGACCCCTGCAACTACTCCATATGGATTTATTTGGTCTTAGTAGAGTAGCTAGTCTTGGTGGTAAACTTTATGCATTTGTTATTGTTGATGATTTTTCGAGATTTACTTGGGTTTTCTTTCTCACAAACAAAAGTGATGCTATTTCAGTTTTTAAGATTTTTGTCAAGAAAGTTTAAAACGAAAAAGGCTACATGATCACTCGAATCCGAAGTGACCATGGAGGCGAATTCGAAAATTCTGATTTTGAAAAATTTTATGATTCTAATGGTTTTGATCATGAATTTTCTTGTCCAAGAACTTCTCAACAAAATGGTGTTGTGGAGCGGAAGAATAGGACTCTTGGCGATATGGCTAGAGTCATGTTGAATAAATTTTCACTTCCGAAATATTTCTGGGCAGAAGCTGTCAGTACAGCATGCCACATTTTGAATAGGGTGCTTATTCGTCCCATTACGAAGAAAACACCCTATGAGCTTTGGTTTGGGAGAACCCCCAATGTTTCTTATTTTAAAGTTTTTGGATGTAGATGTTTTATCCTTAACACCAAAGACAACTTAGGCAAATTTGATGCCAAAGCTGACGATGGTATTTTCCTTGGTTATGCCGCCAAGAGTAAGGGATATAGAGTCTTTAATAAACGCTCACTAATTGTGGAAGAGTCAACAAATATGACTTTTGATGAAGATAACAGTGCAGCAAGTACTCTTGATGATGACGTTGAGCCATCAACTTCTACTCCAATGAATACTTCTACCGAAACAAATTCTCTGGAGGGCTTGCCAAAGAAATTCTCTTTCAAGCCTTCTCATCCAGAAAATTTAGTGATAGGTGAAGTTTTACGTGGAGTAACTACCAGATCATCACTAAGAGACTCTATTGCTAGCACTGCCTTATTTCACAAGTTGAGCGAAAAACATTTCTGAAGCTTTTAATGATGAATTTTGGATTTCTGCTATGCAAGAAGAACTCAACCAATTCGAGAGGAGCCAAGTGTGGGAACTAGTTCCTAGACCGGCTAATCACTCGATAATTGGTACTAAATGGGTGTTTAGAAACAAAGTGAATGAAGATGGTTCAGTCACACGCAACAAAGCTCGTCTAGTAGCTCAAGGATACAACCAAGAGGAAGGTATCGACTACGATGAGATGTATGCTCCGGTTGCTAGACTAGAATCCATTCGGATGCTTTGTGCATTTGCAAATTATCAAAATTTCAAATTATTTCAAATGGATGTGAAAAGTGCTTTCTTGAATGGTTTTATTAAGGAGGAAGTTTATGTAAAACAACCCCCTGGCTTTGAAAATTAAAAATTTCCCGACCACGTGTTCAAGCTAAAGAAAGCGCTATATGGCCTTAAACAAGCCCCCAGAGCTTGGTATGAAAGGCTAAGCAGTTTCTTGCTTGAGAAAGGTTTTTCAAATGGGAAAATTGAAACTACACTTTTTATAAAATCTTTTAATGACACTATTCTATTAATTCAAATTTATGTTGATGATATCATTTTTGGGTCTACTGATGAAACCCTCTGTCAAGAATTTGCCAAATGTATGCAGACAAAATTTGAGATGAGCATGATGGGAGAACTCAACTACTTTCTTGGTCTGCAAGTGAAACAAATGGCAAATGGAACTTTCATCTGTCAGTCGAAGTATACAAAGGACATGCTGAAAAAGTTCGATCTTAACAACATCAAACCAATCAGCACTCCAATGGCTACTTCAACCAAACTCGAACCAGATGAGAACGGCAAACCTGTTGATCAACGTAAGTATCGAGGTATGATAGGCAGCTTACTTATTTAACTGCTAGTCGCCCCGATATCATGTTTAGTGTTTGCTTATTTGCTAGATATCAAGCAAATCCTAAGAAATTACATTTGACCGCGGTTAAGCGTATCTTTCGATACCTTAAGGGTACGGTTACAGTGGGCCTATGGTATCCCAAGTCAACATCATTTGACCTCATTGGTTACTCTGATGCTGACTTTGCTGGATGCAAGGTCGACCGTAAAAGTACAAGCGGCACGTATCATTTATTAGGAAAGACTTTAGTCTCTTGGTTTAGCAAGAAACAGAATTCTGTCGCACTATCCACAACAGAAGCTGAATACATCGCAGCCGGGCGTTGTTGTGCACAAATTCTGTGGATAAAGCAAACCCTTGAAGACTACAATTTATCTTTCATGTACATTCTTATATTCTGTGACAATACTAGTGCTATTAACTTGACTAAGAACCCTATCTGTCACTCACGCACAAAACACATTGAAATTAGACACCACTTTTTGCGTGATCATCAGCAAAATGGCACGATTAACTTAGAGTTTATTGACACTGATCATCAGCTAGCAGACTTCTTTACTAAGCCATTATCCGAAGAGCGCTTCAATTTCCTTTGTCGTGAACTTGAAATTTTAGATGAAGCTGTCATAAATTAAAACTCACCTGCGTAAATATCGATTATATTATGATTCTCTTTCGATGAACTTGCTATGGGTACAAGCCGAAAGGGCCCTTCTGACAACAAGGCGTAAAAGCCTAAGCGACACGGTGCACTAGTCCACAGGACTACCGCTAGCTGGGATCCGGCCCCTGCAGCTAACCCATAGCAACTTCAAACTATTGAATTATGATATATTTCCTTATTTATTATATGGTTCGTTTTGATTTCTTACTGCTGATTCACTCTTTTCAATTTCATCCTGCTATTTTTTTCATTTTGATTGCATCTTTCAAGCTCTTTCTCTCTTATCTTACTTAATTTCCCATACTTAGCCATTTTTCCATCTTCTGGCCTATTTTTCAGTTCTGGAACAAGGATTCAGAACTCGGGCCGAACTCTGTCCCCAACAGAGTTCGGGCCGAATTTGGTTCCCACATTCCAGAATCGGGGACAGCCACAGCCGTTTGATCAATTGTCATCCTACGGTCCAGAATTACTCCGACCAAAGAAAACCCTCCTCTTATTTTCGGGTTTTCATCTCTCTCCTTCATTCTTACCACCACCTTCACCTCTCCAAACTTATTTTCATAAACCCTAACCCTAGTTTTCTCTCCAAAGTGCTCCATTGCTCATCAAAATCAAGGAGAAGAGCTATTTCCTCATTCTCTTTCAATGTTCATTGTTGATTTGAGGTATAACTCCTTCTCCCTCTCTATCTTAAGTTTTTTATTTGTTTGCAAATGGCTCCTCGCTTGTTAACCGTGGGAAGAGAATTCGGCTCGAAGGTGCGTCCTCGTCGAATGCTCCTCCTCCCGTTAAGCAACCCTTTGAACAAAATCAACCACCTCATCCTTTGTTCAACCCTTCTCGTCCACGTGATCCAAACACCTACGATGACCGACTTTTTATATCACTAGACGCGTCCAATGCATGGTTTAGTAATTTTCGGACACGTCCGGTGTTTGCGGGACATCCTATTGACTTCTCAATTTTCTCTCATTATGATACACTCTTTCATGACCTATATCTTGACGAACTTGTTACTTCTACTTCGGTCATATATCGTAGTGCCATACAGATGTTTTACTGCAACTTGACTTTTGATGATACTCACATCTATTCACATGTTGCGGGTATCGATATCTCCTTTGATTATTTTGACTTAGCCGAATATCTTGATCTTCAAGAGCCCAATTCTTGGGAAAAGCTTATTGATGCTCGGTCGTTCCGTTTTTCCGACGGGATTTCCCTTGAAAGCTTCAAGGACGATTTATGTACTCCGTACACTCGTCCTCGCAAGCTTATGGCTAAATATCTAAATCCTTACTTCTATGACCTTCATCGGATTGTTTTCAATTCCATTATACCCAAGGCGGGTTCTACCAATGAAGTTACATATCTTGAGATCTCCACTTTATATCATCTCCACTTTGGTGTTTCTTTCAATCTTCCACGTACCATGATGGACTGGATGATTAACTGTAGGAAGAAACCACGAGCCCTAGTTTATCCTTTGTATCTTCCTATGGTTTTTCGTGCGTTCATTGTCCCTCTTCATGATTGTCCTTTCTTGCCTGCTCCTGCATTCCTTTCCAAGGCACGATGCCTTCAGGCAGTTGTTGCTTCTCCTGACACTTCTGAGCATTCTGATGAGGAGCCCGACGCCCCTCCACTTGGACAGGATGCGCCTCCTTCTCCTGCTACTCTTGACTCCATTCAGACCATGCTCAGAGATCGTTTCGCATTGGAGGACGATCGCTGGACTCAGATGGACTACCGGACTACCCTGTAGATGAGTGCCCTCAGCAACTCGCTGCACGATATCCGGTATTCCATGTCTCGTCACCCCTCTATGCCCATTCCCATAGAGCGAGATCCTGGTCGTGCTGGTTATCGCATTGACGACCCCTGGGTCATGCGCTATCTGGATCCTGATGCTGCTATTGTGGACCCCAGCCGTTCATTCTCTGATCATTCAGACTCTGCTGGGCCTTCTCATGCTCCATGATGGAGATGGCGTTTACTATCTACTGCTGCTGCTGATGATTCTAGTTTCTGTTTTCTGATTTCCAGTCATTTAGTTTTATTTGGTTTTATGTACTTGGGTTGTACTAAAACTCTGATAGTTTGATGACTCTGGTGATGTGTGATGACATTTTATGCTTATCATAGTTTATTATTCTAGTTGCTCGTTTTGATCATTCATATTTAGTTTCTTCTCTATTTGGTGTGGTTGCATCATTATTACTCATATGCAGTTTATATTGCTAATGCCAAAATGGGGAGAAATATGTATATTCTTGTTTGTATGTGCTATTTGGTGCTTTTGGGAGATATTGTTTATCAGGCCAACAGGTTCAATGCATTCTTTACGGGGGAGCTATTGATTTTAGCTCGGCACCGTTCACCGGTTACGGGGGAGCTATTATTTCTGCTTGGCATTGATTATGGGGGAGCTATGTTTTTGTGATCAACTGTGTCCAGGTATGAATATTGAATATACATATATTATTTTGTCAATTATCAATATGGGGGAGATTGTTGACACAAAGTCACAGTCAACCAGATATTGATAACATTGACTAAATAATATTTGTAATAATTCAATACGACACACGACGTCTACATTAAGCTCAAGTCAGACGACAGCTCAGTCTCAGCTTCTCAGTTATTTGAGTCTGTATTTTATACTTTTATTGAGTCTAGACAGATGTAAACTGTGTTATGCTGAGCTCTTAAGACTTGACCTATAGCCTACCCAATAAACCTCAAACTACACCATCCAGAAAAATACCCACTGGCCACTTAGACCAGCTTTGTGCTCTGGAGACAGAGTTCGGGCCGAACTCTGCCTCCACACAGAGTTCGGGCCGAACTCTGTCCCCTAGAAATCAGCATCCCTAATTTTAGGGTTAGCTGGTTGCTAGTTGTCCAACGGCCAATTATTTGAAATTTTCTACCCGAATTCTGGCCGAATTCTGCCTACAAAAACACTATAAATAGGCCATAAATTCTCTCATTTCAAATCATCCAATCTTCTCTTCTCTTCTCTCTTATAGCTCAAATAAGCCATACCCTTCCCGTCTACTAGCCACAAGCCTCCTAAGTCTCGAGTGCTCAGCATCTCTCAGTTAGGATTCTTGTGCAAGAGTTGAAGAAGTCGCTTGGACAATTCCAAGCAAATCGCCACTGCGATCCTCTGTAAGAAGTTGACGTGCTCTTCTGAAGTAAAGGCACGGATTGTAAACTACTATTTCACAAATAGTGGATTTAATCCTGAGCTAGAGTTCTCAGGCCTGGACTAGTCCTCCACGAGGGAAACCAGGTTAAAATTGCTGTGTTTGCGTATGCTTTCTTGCTCTTCATTTACTTTTCGCATTTTACTCTGATTATTTATTATTCGTGAAAGAGTTAATTTATAATTGGTTATTTTCTATATAAACTCTATTCACCCCCCTCTAGAGTTGCCATCTGTTCTTCATATATATGTGTGTGTATTGGTATGTGTAGAAAGGGAAGGGAATGAGGAAATATATGTGAGTGATATATATATATATATATATATATATATATATATATATATATGTGAGAGTGATAGAGAGGAATTAGAAGAGATTGGGAGGAAGAGATTGAGAGTTTAGAGAGGGAAATAGAGGGAGAATGAGTGAGAGAAGTGAAGGAAAGAGGGAGGCCACCATAGCAGCCAAGGAGGGATAGGGCTGCTGTTTTCCCCCCTACAACAGCAGCAAAATAGCAGTAGTAGCAGCAGCAGCAAGCTGCAATAGTAGGCAACAGTAGCAGCAACAATAGGCAAACCCCCCCCCCCCCCTTTTTAACCCCCTATTCGACCCCGTATATACCCCACTATATACCTATATATATACATATATATACCCTATTATTAGCTCTATATAACCCTAATAAACCCACTAGAATAGCCCCCTAAGTTGGTCCTAAGAGGGTGTGAAAAGTGAGAGTTGAATGAGTGAATGAGAGGGTAAAAGGTTAAGTTAGGATTTGGTTTAAGGGGTGAAATTGAGTTCCGTGATTCGGAACGCGTTGAAACTTGGAGGGGACTTAGGTAATGTGATTTAGATTTTGTGGGTAGGCTTCAGAGTTGGAATCGGGGTTGCGTGTGGGCTTGGGGAGACGGTATCGCACCGCACCATCCCGTATATTGAAATGTTCAAGATAACGGGTAAACGGGCGATTCGGACCGTAAGATGGACTAGATGTCCACTTTACTTAGGTATCTTGGTAGGTAATGTATGTATAGGCTAGTACCTTACTACCCTAGGGAACTTGGGTCAAAATACCAAGCGCAGGTAGGCTAACTTGATAGTTGCTTAAGCTAGAATTTTACCATTTTTAAGGGTAAAATAGGATATTGGCCTACGGCCAAGATATGAGTTTCGAAGTCCAAGATGGACTTGGATATGGGTTGTAGAGGTTGGTAATAGTTAGAAATAGTCGCCTAGACCTAGTCTTGACCCGGTTGACCACGGTTGACTTTTTGGACCAAAAGTCAACTATGGGTCAACGCTTTACCCAAATTAGTCCCAGTTTCCATTAGACTTGTATAGTTGACCAAAAGTCAACTATTAGTCACTATTGACCTAGGGTTGACCAGGGTTGACCTAGAGTTGACCAGAGTTGACCAGTTGACCAAAAGTCAACTGTAGGCCAACTCTTGATCCCGTTTGACTTTCTTCGACTTGTTTTGACCCGCGATGACTGGTATGACCTAGGATTGACTTGGGTTGGCTTAGATTGACTTGATATAACTTGATTTGACCTAGATTGACCTGACAGGACTTAGTGTGACTCAGTGAGACCTAGTTTTGACTTAGAATTTGCATATCATGATTAGATTAGCTTTTCTTTCATTATTAAACCATGTTTTGACTTGTAGTATCTCATCTTTAGGTCTGTGATTACTCTGAGCGTCTGTTTACCTTATCAGCTCAGGACCACAGGCGAGTACATTTACTGATAGTTTTCATTGTCTTGATATCTACTATATCCGATTCAGTTGTTGTGTCTTACTTGATTCTCGATACGATAGTTCACGGACTAGTATACGTCGAATCCTGTCATGAGATGTTATTCCCAGATTTTCCTTGGTATATTGGTGTGTGATATCCATGTTTCATGTACTTATATAGACATTGATTTGGGAGTGGGCTGATCACCTGCTTTTGAATCCGTGTCATGACGTGCCATGTCCGGATCCATGATACTATTCGGGGATAGGGGAATTATTAGGGGTTATGTGATCAAAGCCTCCCTGTCACTATTTTGCTAGCGCTACCCTCACCTTACGTAGGGTGTAGCAGACACCCCTTGCCGGGTTATCCAGGTTGGCCGGCATGACCCTTTCCAGAGATTTTCCTATAATTGTCGGGCCAAGTGGATAACCCTACCATGACTCCCTAGCCGATCACATTTCGCTCTAAAAATTCAAATTATATTTTACATTTATTGTCGTATCTTATATTCCAGTTCAGTTTTACTTTCTGTACTTTCACCATGCTATGATTTCATTTACTCACATGCTCTACATGATTTTACATCGTACCTTGATTGGAGACTAAGTTCTGCTCGGGAGAAGAGTTATAACTCCGGTCCTTGTTTGGTTTAAGGGTTGTAACTCGACTTTCGAATGGTTTCCAAGTCGCCTATATCTTTGTCTTGTATTTCATTATACTGTCTCTTATAGTATTTGTCAATTCATATGGAACTGCTGTTGGTGTTTGTACTTGCTCATTTTCCTGACAGGATACCATTATGATATTTTACAGATGATTCAGAGGCTGATTGTCCGACCTATTACGGGGACGGGTTAGATAGAGTAGACTTGGACCGTGGCTTGATTGTAGAGCCACTAGACTTTGCTCACCCTGAGTAGCGTAGTTAGTTAGGTTTGCCTGGCCTGCGAGCCAGCTAGTACTTTTCAGTTTGTAGTATCTATTATATATTTTCTGAGACTCTGGACGTTTGTGTATAGCTCTGACTTGTGGATCTTGGACTTATTTCATGTTTTATCCATCATATTTCTTTCCCATGCTATCTACCTTAGTTTAATATATGTGATTGAGACTGTATTGCTATGTCACCTCCATTCGGAGTGTATATACTGTACAGGTACATTTATCTATTTTAGTCGTAGTATTTACAGACCCTATATACAGCGTTCTACCGCCGATACTGCGGCGTAGGCTGGACATAACCACGTGCTCGTGCCCCTCTTCAGGGTGCGGGTCGTGACATTGTCTATCTCTCACATAACTCAAGTATTTCATCCAATCATTCATAACATTTGGCCTTAACGACATGGACTATATCAACATGTCACAAATTCCTTTGCCTACAATCCGTACTAAGTCTCGCACACAACCATCCATATATGATTCACATTCTCTCGCTCTATCCATACATTGCGTCTGGGGCTACCCCCGCTACGTAACTTATCCAGACATCATGCTCGCACTCTCCCGACACAAGAGGTTAACTTGAGTCTATGATGCTCAAAGGCAACAATCTTTCTGACCCAAGGTCTCTTACGATGCGCCCAAACACACATAGCCTAACCGTCACCCAAATCGATCTACGACACAACTCTTAGGGTCATTCTACTATCCGTCGCTCTCGTGCATTGCAGAACTCTTACAATCGCCTTACTGCATCGCTATGCTAAGCTCGTTCCTCAACATCTATTCGATCATCGACCAACCAAGTCTACTTACGCACTCATTCGATCGATCATAACTTTTCTATTCGTCTCGATCTAGTCGAAGGCTACTCGCTAACTTTCGATACGCGATACTCGCTCGCTTAGACTTATCCTCAACATGCACTACATCATTCCTCCTCCTCGACGAAATTTCTTATGCGACTTCATTAGGGTCGTCCTATGGGACTTCAACATTCATTTGATTTGGCGGTCAAGTCTTCTAGGGTCATCTGCACCGAAACTACGCTCGATAATTGAAGATCATCAACGAGGGACAGTTACAACGAACCATGCTATGTCCTATCGCGAAGCCAAATCAATTCCCGACAATTCCTATGGAACTTTACCCAATCCGATATACCAATCCATAATTTCTCTACTCCCTTCGTGCAACTGATGCGCCGTAACTACTCGAATGACTCATGCGCTTGCGCGCCGTTACTACTCGAATCACTCATGCATTACCGTCGACTATCTCTGCTAGTCGCATGACATCTACTCGCCTCAAATTCGAGTTTACCTATTCGTGATCATAGTCTGACACATTCCGTACTCATCGAAACCATCTTCGAACAACTTTCGCATCAAACCACAAGTCAAATCCGATTTTGCCATGCCTTGCAAGTTCGATCATCCCTGCTGGATGAATCACCATACCAGCGCTCACGCAGAATGATCGCCCAAATTGACGTGACGCATGTGCGATACTGGAGTTGCACTCGCATAAGACAAGAATGTTAACATTGTGGTTATCCTAGAAACAATCAAGCACTTTCGTTTTCTTTCGAGTAACATCCATCGACTCTCAATTTCTCCGAAGCATCCCTACTGTTACCATCCAACTCGACATCAACTTAACTTGCATCTTATTCATCCAACAACAATGCTCAACATAATTTTCGTTTATTCGATCAGAGTATCCCCGAGTTATTATATATCGTCTTTGATACGCCTCAATACCGTCATCGATATGCATAACTTGAACATCTTCCTCTCTCATAAGCTCCAACTCGTTGCAATCACTGCCGTTATCCGAACTCGAATACGAATCAAGTCTTTCAGACATCAAGATTCATTCCGTCATAACTAACTATCATCATCGTAATACAATTTCTAATTCACATATCCATTCTCATATCCCTAACTTGTGCTTCCCGATCGTGCCACCGACTTATCGCACTAACTCAAATTCGTTAGCACGATTCCTTCGTACTTACTAAACACATTTCCTGAATAAGTCTTCGTACCAACTCAACGTAATTTCGACCGAGTCAATTATCTCCTCGACGTAATATTTCTTTGCTATACTCAGCTTATCGTTCAACTTATACTTAACGAACTCTCGTCCGACGTATCCTCCGTAGATATGACTTCACGCATAATCGTTCGACTCAATTCATCAAGCCATACTTGCATCGACTTTTATCAAGTCATTCTCACTCGAGTCTCAGTACTACTCTGTGCGTTGAGGACAAACATATCGTAACAACATAATCGTCTCGACATAACCTATCGCAAGTCACCAAACGGCTTAACGTAGCTATCGCTAAGTGGTATTCCATATACTACTCAGGATCGAGCCTATCGTTATCAATACAATACTTCGCTACACTGATCGCATAATTGGTATTGCATATACCACTCGAAATCGAGTCAATACTAAACTTTATACTCCGCATAGGTCCGACATCTTTTCCCCAACCAACTATCCCATATGGCGATCCTTTCGATCCCAGCTCTAGCGTTAGCTCATGTTCGACACACATTCAATCTAACCGTATCTTAGCGATCATATCGATCACGCCCGCAACATTTGCTTATTCAAAGCTCAACGCGATATTCGGCCAACATACATGTTCGCCTACTCGATCTCGACTTAGCGACCAACTCGACTCGTTACTATCGCATCCGCGATCTTCCAATCTCGCTCGTTGCAACTCGTGCAACAACTCATTCTTGATACTTAAGGTCACAATCCCGCTCGACATATTGCTATCCATACATATAGCCATACAACACGCATCATACCATATCGACTCGTTGCACTGATACAACAAACGATTCACGACTTGTTGTACTCCGTGCAACCGACAACACATAACCATTCGCATAGCAACATAACACACATCGCCTCACATATCGACCCGTTGCACTTTGTGCAACCAACAACACATATCTCCTCGCACTTCGTGCGACCAACAACACATAGCTTCTCGCACTTCGTGCGACCGACCACATATATCGTTGCACTTCATGCAACCAACATCACCATATTCGTTGCACTTCGTGCGACCAGCATTCCATAACTCGTTGCACTTCGTGCAACCAACATCCCATAACTCGTTGCACTTCGTGCAACCAACAATCTCCGATGGCACCCGGAGATAGCGTGATAGTCACGACATACTTGTGGCAGACGTACGCACTTAATATAGACTTATTGTATGGAACATCCAATGTAATATCGAGCAGATCCATGAGCCATACGGTTGCGGAAACAACTTAGAGTCAACTGAATTCGATAACGAAGTAACTGAGGGTCAAAGAGATTCATGCACGGTCCAAAGCATGGAACCGCTCTGATACCAACTTGTCACGCCCCGATCCGAGAAATCGCTCGTCCTCGCTAGATTTCACCGAATCATCGTCCTTGCTGGGATGTGATGCCGCACGAGCCTGGAGTTACGCTCGTGCAAGGCAAGATGACAGATTCACATAGTGTTTGTCTCAAATTGATAACATAAGCAGTGGAAGAAAACGAAGTATAACATAAGAATCTCTTTATTATAATGAATTGAAGGTTACAAAGGCTCTGAATAGCCCAACATATTATGCCAATTGGCTACAATGCTCATGATCTCTCTAGCTCACAAAGGATTACATTGTTCCACACATTATGCCTCTTTATAGCCACCAAGTTGTCTTTGGCCGAACATCTCCATGTCGCATGTCCGAACGCCTATGCGGAAGCTCCTCTTGAACGCCAAGGACCCCATGCCTCAGCACATCCAAGCCAAGCTCCGCCCCGCGCCGATCATAACCTGAGCCTGCACATAAACTAGTGGGGGATTAGTGCTTTCGTCCTTGCTTCGCACTGATCAAGACCCGCTCGCACCCAAACCAAACACTTAATCGTTTTAATGAAACATGCATCTTAATTGTGATCTCTCTATTTAGCCTTAGGATTCAGTTTCATAGCATATTCAACGTATAGCAACTCATTAAATGTGTCCGATGTCGTGTTCCTGCAGCAGATACAGTTAGACATAATCTGAACATAAATATAGTGATCGTGCACATCTCCGTCCCATATTGTCTAGCCTGCACGGATTAGAACTTAACATAGAATCATGTCATTCACGCAACAACCAACCATAAACTTAGACCATTTCATAAGGGTCGCAGGCCCTGCACCTGCACCCAACTCTCATCTCAGCCCACCGGTCCTATCTATATGAAGGTCACGGTGTTTCGCACCGTAATGGACTTGGCATCTCTTATGTGTAAGCCTACGATCACTTCGATACGGGTTGCTAGTCCAGTATCCGAAGGATCCCAAATTAACGGATATCATAGCTTATCACAGCACTGGACGGTCGCAATCCGTCCGAATGATGTGCACCATAAATACCACACATAATTCCCTCCTAGGCCGAACGGTCCCGGCGCCCCGGCGTAACCGTTCGAGGGAAGCCGCACCCGTGCACGGGCCATCCGAGTCCATTGACCATGCAATACGTACCATATCATACAATCCATAGCATACCAACCGATCTCGTGTTCCATAAACATAGTACTTTCCATAAACATATTCATTTTCCGACGGCATCATGTCCCAACGCATCCGTGTTGATGCACGACGCCCAATGGCTTAGACTTCTCGTGCTTATATTCACGCATTCCGTTCATAATGTTATTCGTATAGCCTACTTCCGTATTTACTTAGTCATTTCATAGTTTCCGTGTACGGGGGCACGCTTAACGCCATAGTCAATATTCTACGCCTAGTGTTCAATGTTCTCGGAGGCGTGCACGTGATGCACATCTCAATATCATCTTTCATTGTTCTACCATCATTGCCCTACCATGACTCGTACACTTGATGCACGTCGCTTCAATTGTTCGATTGTTCAATGTTCTATCTTAGTGTTCGACACATACTTGGACCTTTCGTCGCCGAGCCACGCTCGCTAACTCGATAACATCTTATGCATACCATAACATATTTTATTTGACGTGAAGGAATAGGGAGAGAGAGTCAAGAACCGCCCACCTTAAGTCGATACGTATTGCCGTTTCGTTGAGTTGAAGCGGCTCGCTTCCATAACTTGGTCGCATAGCTAACTCTCGGACTTAGCCATTCCTTTGAACTACTCGGTTGATTTGGCCTATCGAGTCCATGCCACAATCCGTTGCAAGGCCATGATTTGGTTTTGCGGACACTTCATTACATAAGGCAAAATGCCGACCTCTTATCGTCCAGCGTAAAAGCATAGCCTGCACACCAGATCAACTAAAATCAGTACTTGCTCAACGAGACTTATCCTTTGCATCGATTCGATTCATAGATTCCAACCGACTCAAGGCTTACCTTTGGCCAACGTAACACCTGCATCGATTCGCATCGATACCTCATCGGGTCAACGAAATTCTTCGAGTCAACGACTCATCGTAATGCACCGATGCGGAGCGGGGCATTACAACCCGAACATACCCCATCTCCCCCAGCACGTCTAGACCCCTCACCTTTGCAGCTGACCGACCGTTCCCATCAATCACCATCACTCCGTGGCGTTTACGCCACTATATCTCAAGCGGCGAACCCTACACTTCCCTGGACTGAGCTGCAGTCCCCTGCAGTAGTGTCCGCACCAGCTGCCCCACTAGTGCCCGTGGATCCCACCGATCTAGTGGGTATGCTACGAGGAGTGCTTGAAGCCTAGAGAGCCCAAGCAGAAGCTCATCGAGAATAGACTGCAGCCCAAGCTGAAGCCCATCGTGAGCAGACCGCGATCATGAGAGAAGGCATGGAGAATGTCCACAATGTGGCTATGGCTGCCCTCAAGAGAGAAGCAACAACTTCGTTGGAGCCACGACCTGCCAAGGTAAACATAATTCAGGAGTTAAGTTATATATTATTAAGGCCATTCTTTTTATTAGAGGCGTATTATTATATGAAGGTCGAAGATATAGAGAGTTTCAAGAAGCAGGGCCCTCGACCTTTCAAAGGAACCGAGGGTATCATCTATGCCGATGAATGGCTAGATAACATGAAGCGTCTCTTGAGCGTCGCTCAACTCCCAGAGGACCTCAAGACCGAAGCGGTAGGACTCCAGCTGCAAGATGTGGCAAGCACCTGGTATCGGAATGAACCCCGACTCCAGGACAAGCAGCTTGACTAGGACACCTTCAAGAGGCTGTTCCGCAGGAAGTTCTTCCCAACATCAGAGATGCGGGAGATGGAAAGACAGTTCCAGGACCTGAAGCAAGGGAAGATAACGGTTGGAGAATATGCGGCAGAGTTCGACCGACTTAGCCGCTTTGCCCAGAACTTGGTTGTTGATCCTAAGGATCGTGCTGAAAGATTCAGGTATGGACTAAGGGAAAAGATTTGCACCCCTGTGATCGCAGGTGGCGCCAAGACATATGAGAAGATTCTGATACGAGCTCAGGACGTGGAGAAGAGCTAACCTTCTCGTTCAAAAAGGGAGTATCCTGTAACTAGCAACTTCCAGGGTAACCAGAAGAGGCCCAACAACAACAACAGGCCTTCGCACCGTCAGCAGCAGCACCATCAATCAAGGACCAATGAACGAGCGCCTCAGAAGCAGATCCCTGTCTGTGACTTTTGCAAGAGGCCAGGACATCAGTCGAACATATGTAGGAAGAGGCTAGGACACTGTCTAGTCTGTGGGTCTGCCACCCACCAAGTGAAGGACTGCACCTCGTCAGTCCAACGGACTGGAGCAACTCAGCAAAAAGCTCTCCTACCCACTCAGCAACAACGGTTCGGACAACACCAGCAGAAGACCGGGCGAGCTTTTACCCTAACAGCAGAAGATCAAGAACCAGAGCAGGAACCCACCGCTGATGTCATCACAGGTTCTATTTATGTATTTTTACATCCTGCTCTAGCATTATTTGATTTGGGTGCATCACACAGTTTTATATCATTAAAGTTTATTTCTGCACACCATCTAGATACGGGACTTAGCAAGATGATTAGTAGAGTTATGACCGACGGTAGACCCATACCCATCACTGAGGCTTGTAACTGTCCCATAACTATCTCAGGCCACCAATTCTTAATACCCTTACTGGTGATGCCCTTGCCCAACTATGATATAGTCCTAGGGATGGACTGGTTAAGTGAGCAGCATGCACTGATAGATTGTCATAGAGGATGTGTAATCTTCAGCCCACCAGGAGAACCGGAGTTTGAAATCTCTAGAGCTCCGGAAGACATGAAGAGTGTTACCTACTCCTCTATCACCGAAGAACCCGGGCCTCCTCACCCTATCATAGCGGAATTCATGGACGTCTTTCCATATAGTCTACCAGGATTGTCGCCAGATCGAGGTGTGGAATTCACCATTGATCTAGTACCCGGCTCTTTTTCTATTTCTCGGGGATGCTACAGAGTCAACCCTAAGGAGGCAAAGGAGATGAAGGACCAGATTGACGAACTGAAGGTACAAAGATTTATCAGAGACGGGGCTTCACCCTGGGGAGAACCAGTTTTGTTCGTGCCCAAAAAGGATGGAACCGTGAGGATGTGCATTGATTACCAGGCACTGAACAACATCCCATCAAGAATAAGTACCCTCTGCCCCGGATTGACGACATGTTTGATCAACTAAGTGGAGCCAAGATATTTTCGAAGATAGATCTCAGACCAGGCTACCACCAAATCAAGGTCAAGAAGGAGGATATCCCAAAAACGACATTCAACACCAAGTATGGGCAATTTAAATTCTTGGTCATGCCATTTGGGTTATCGTGGACCGACTGACGAAGTCAGCTCACTTTATTCCCTTCAAGGTTGGTTTATCCACCGAGAAGTTGGCAGCACTGTACATGCGGCACATCTACCGGATTCATGGAGTTCCGATAAGTATTGTGTCTGACAGAGATACTAGATTTACCTTTCACTTTTGGAAGAGTTTGCATGACAGTTTGGGAACACAACTGAAGTTCAGCACCGCCTACAATCCCCAGATTGAAGGACAATCAGAGAGAACAATCCAGACGCTAGAAGACATGCTGAGATCCCGCGTCTTAGAATTTGAAGGGTCTTGGGAAGACCATTTGTACTTGGTAGAGTTCTCTTACAACAACAGCTACCAAGTTAGCATCGGTATGACACCCTTCGAGGCACTCTATGGACGTCGTTGCCTCACTCCACTTGCTTGGGACGACGTCGAAGAACGAGTATTGCTTGGACCTGAGATGGTGACCGATACAGCAGAGAAGGTAAGAATGATCAGAGACAAGCTCAGGATTGCCCAGGACAGACAGAAGCATTGGGCCGATAGCAGCCGACGGCCTTTGGAGTTTGAAGAAGGTGACAGTGTGTTTGTGAAGATCTCTCCTACCAGAGGAATCATCTATTTCGGCAGAGCAGAAAAGCTAAGCCCCAGGTATATTGGTCCTTTCGAAGTACTTAACAGGATTGGAGAAGTGGCTTATCGGGTGGCTCTACCCCAAGTCTCGAAGGCATCCACAACGTCTTACGTTTCGCAGCTGAGATGCTACATCCCGGACCCAAGCCACATCTTGGACCATTCGGAGCTGGAAATTGGACCCAGTCTCACAGTGCCAGAGAAGCCAGTGGCAATATTGGACAGAGAGGAGAGAGAGAACCAGAAACTCGGTGACGCCGATAGTCAGAGTCATGTGGCGGCACAACTCACCAGGCGAGTCGACCTGGGAGCGAGAAGACTAGATGCGGGAGCAGTATCCGTACCTGTTTGAGACTTGAGGTAACCCTAACCCTGCCTTTAATTTCGTGGACAAAATTTCTAAGGAGGGAAGATTGTGAAACCCAGATTTTGGTTTTATAATTATTATTATTATTACATATTACTATTACTATTATTATTATTATTTTGTGGGTTCGAAATATTTTCAAAATATAATTTGGATTTTTGTTTGCGAGACCGAGCCTGGACCAGTTTCCGGAAACCCAATTCCATTCCGAACCAAATTTTTTTACTTCCTTAAAATCATGTTTATATATTTATTATATTAGTAAAAAAAAAATATAAAATAAAGTCCAACTGGCTTGGTCTTCCACGACCAAGCCAGCACCCTACTTTCTTCCTACACTCCCTCCTCTCCACGTTTTATGTCACGACCCGCACCCTAGAGTAAGGGCACGAGAAGTGGGTACGTCCAGCCTACGCCGCAGTGTCGGTGGTAGAACGCTTGTCCTAGGTCAAACATCTAACAATATGAAGGTACATTTACAGTATATACACTCCGAATGGAGGTGACATAGCAAATACAGTCTCAATCACATCTAAGGTAGAGCATGATAAAAGATAGATAAAATATGAAATCCACAAAGAGATACCGCAGATAGAAGTCTAAGTGTCTAAGATACACAAACCCAGAAAATATCTCAAATCTCAAATACAGTAATCCATAAAGCAAATACAACTCAAGACAACTAAAATAACTATCTATACAATCTCTACTGTGTCTCCTCTAGGCTAGCAGGCAACCTCCAAGCTATCTGTAAAATTTATCAACAGGTCCAGTCAGGACAGGAACGAGCACATCTCATCTAGAAAACTCAAGTAAATGACAGAGAACTATAAAGCAGTTATAGATAGTGTATTGATGAATATGACAGTTTATATTCAGGTGATGGTATGGAGAGACAGATAAAGTACAAGGAAAGAAGTAACTAAACAAAGAGAAGAAATCATAGCAATAAAGACTGTAAAATAAAATCTAGCTGAACTAGAGTAACATAATGAGTTCAGATGGTACAATATAGTCGAGTGTAATCCCAATGTGAGTCTAATATAAGATGAGTCGAATATAATTCTAATCATTATTCTAATAAGGTGAATCGAATAAGGTGATACGAATAAGGTGATACGAAAGTGATTCACATGATATTCTAATAATGATTCGAATAAACTCCAAGTGTGTTTTAAAATACTTAGTTAGACATGTAAACGGCTATGGATAAATCTGGCACATCACACCCTGGCCGGGTGTGGAATGGCTATCGTTCGAATATATTCACAGGGGGTGGTTCGAATAGTGGGAATGTTCACATGTCTAATCAAGTATTTCTCCGCCCATCTAATACAAATGAATCCAAAATTCGACACATCATTCGAATAAAGTCCAACCAACATATAAAGATACGAATAGGTGGTTCGAATAGTGATTCGTATGGTGATTCGAGTAATAGGTAAGACGAGTAAGTTGTGTCGTATACATGGATTCAGAAATAAAAACGTGTTCGTAACAGAGAATCACATACAGCTAACTAGAACTGAAGTGCAGTAATTGACAATAAATGAGAGAACTATCAGAGAATGTACTCTCCTGCTACTCTGAAAAGAGTAGTGAAATATCAGATATCTGCACCAGAGTCACAATGTCCTAAATAGAGCAGTACAGGTTATAATGTGTTTAAAATAAGGTAAATAAAGTTTATGATGCAATCTACATGATTTCTAGGATAATCTAGGTCAAAGTCAACTCTAAGTCAAACCTGGTCAACTGTCTAGGTCAACTAGGTCAACACTCTAGTCAACTAGTACATCCTAGTCCAGTCAAGTCTCACTAGGCCTAACCAGTCTACCCTAGCTAGTACACCATACAAATCCAAGGCTATACAAGTCACATATCAAGATACATCACATTTATGCATATTCAACATTATATAGATATATATATAATATATATATATATTATATTATATATATATATATATATATATATATATATAAAAGAAAAGAACTAACATGTAAAGCTATGTGTGTGTGTGTGAACATGGAGTGTACATGAAAAGAGAAATTAACACTAGTTAGAGTTTACACTACACATGGTACAAAGCTAACCCATCTACATTACATATGTATTATACTTAACATGCATGGCTACAAGTATACATCTAGATATATAGAGTAGAGACTATTTAAGTTGTAACTAACATGCATCTATACTTTACATAAATCTATATATATTATAGCAATCATTTAGAGAAGGGTTACATGGCATGGTGGTTGATATAGAGGGGGATGTCTTTGTGCAGAGGGTGAAGTTCATTCTCAGTTTAGTTCCACATTTACATATAAACTAAAGTGAGCTATCCCATAAACTGGTGTAACTAACCACATAAATGAACCATGGTTATCTGAAATCTGCCATTAAGCCAACATCCCATATGCATATACTCATGCATTGTTCTATGTCTCATAAAATCTGATATTGCATTTACAATATTTAACATTATGCATTCATCTATCATTACATATATACCTTGCATTTATATCTAGCATTCATTATATACTTTCATGCATGCATTGTATATCATTCTTTCATTCATGCATTTATGCATTGCTTACATATATTACATACTATGGAACCTACATATTCATTACAAGCCATACTTATCATGCTTACATTAGATAGGATACTTCACCTCATACATCATTTATTTAACCATTTACTCATGCTTGCATTCTCTATTTAATTACATAATGTTATACATTAACATGGGTTAAAATCAATAGAACTTATATTACACATATGGGTGCACAAATGCATATGCCGAATAGTAACTCCTACTAATAATCATACTGTACCATCTCAGCATGAATTAAAATCTAGGATTAAAGTATGTTATAGATCTATGTGTTAGCTTTCCGAAACTTCAAACGGATCGCGTTTTCGTTTCCGGAAACTCCCGAAATCGCGAAACACCGAGAACGCATTTGTCTTTCGTACAGCTGACACTCAAATAATTTTCCAAAAAGTTACAGAAATAATTAGGCCTATTAATATATGTTTTTGGAAATCTAACTTCAATACGCTTCTTTTAAAAAAAACGAGAGATTAAACCGAGCTTTGAGCTAGAAGTTATGACATTCTAAGTTAGGGCTAAAATTAAAAACGTGGATAAAATCATGACGGATTTGGGTAGTTTGAGACAAAAGAACACAAGTATATAACTATATCAAGAACTCACTCTCTACACTAATATTATATATATATGAGACACTATAGAACACATCTCCATACAAAAATATGAGATTAAACATGTAATAATTCATTCATACATAACAACAACACATAGTGTGTCCAAATTTGGGATTTCCCATATGGACACAACCACAACACAAAGGACACTCCTATGACCTCCAAATGGACACGAAATGGACACAATGGAGATACAACCATGAGGTCATTCATATGGGTTCAAAATAGACATATATGCATGAGAAAATGAAAAGGAGAAGGGATTTATACCTCCCGGTAGATCGAATCGAAGAAAAGCCTTCCCGAAGCGACACCACACGTAGAGATTCCAAAAGGACCGAACGAGCTCCGAATCCTCCCAAACTTGGGTAGCTTCCTCCTTGGCTAGAATGGAGAAGGAAAGAAGAAGATTTGGTGGCAAAATGGAAGGATTTGGTGGAGAAATTGCTAGGGATTGCTCTCTAGGAATTTGGGAAAGAACAAGAGAGAGTGTGTGGATGAGAATAATGAAATGAACTTGAGCCTATCCTCTCCCAAAGTGGCTGGCCATATGGGCTATTTGTCCTATTATGGTAAGGTCCAAATGCCTCCACTAACCTATTCTATGAGTATTAGGAAAGGGCTAATTGGTTGGGACTAAATTAGTCATTCTAAAGTCTCTAATCACACTAACCTTATCCATAATAATTAGTCTAACCTCTAACTAAAATATTTCTATCATGTGGACTAAATTAATATCATGTGGGCCATGTCTAACTAGTGTGTGGGTCCACTAGAGTCAAACTACCCCCGGGTCCCGTTTCAAGTCGGATTGAGTTGAAATTCGAACCCGACTCAAATAATCCCAAAATAATATCATAAATAATAAATAAATTTTAAAAATATTTGAAAATTATAAAATGACAAACTCCTGTTCTTGAAAACTGGGGGTGACAAATTCCTCGAAATTAAAACCAAACAATAGTAAATGTCAAAATCATAAGTCATAATTTTAAATAGTTTAAAAATGATTAAAAATCACCAAAAATTATAATATGAAATAATTATCAATAAAAATAATTATAATTATAAAATTTCAAAATCCTCATCTGGAAAATTGGGTGTTACAATCCTACCCACCTTATAAAAATTTCGTCCTCGAAATTAAGATGATCGTACCCCCTTCTAGGTCAAACATAGTCAAGGGTCAATCACTAGTCAATTTCTCAACATCCAAGTACTTGGTCATCAACTGGTCAACTTCTTAGAATTTTACCTATGCTCTATCTAGGTGTTGGCAACTAGAATTTAGCAAAAGAGAAACTCTATAATAAACTAGCTCTTAACTTTCCAATCCTATCAAGTCACCTATAACTAAAATACCTACAAGCTAAGCACATGAATACCAAATACCACACACACACACACATATATATATATATATATATATATATATATATATATATATATATATATGCTCAAGAACAACAACCCATCACATATATCCTAAGTATATATATATATATATATATATATATATATAATATATATATATATATATATAATATATATATATATATATATATATATATATATAATATATATCTGACTGATCAACCAAGGGTTAAGGCAGACTAAACTTATAAGGGTCTGAAACAATGCTTAGAACTAGGCTAAGGATGAATGGTCTGAATCAAGGGGACATGGTATCTAGTGAAGGGTCTGCACACTGCCTATAAAGGCGATCAACACAAAGGAACTCAACACGAAGCTTAACTAAAATGGAAAACTGAACCAAGTATAGGCTAAACAACATGTTTATAACCCTATGCAACAATGGCCTATAGATATTAACTAACCTATATCCCATATGCCAATATCATCTGCAATCTATCTATGCAAATAGACCTCTCGGTCTTATGTGAAACTACAACTATACTCAAAGGCAGGCTCTGGTCATGGGTGCCTTACTGGAAAGGTAGGGTAGTAATAATCATCAAGGATGTAAGACATACTAACATCCTATGTGTAACTGGTTGGTATTATAGATAACAGGAGAATTGTCTGCAATGGGTTACTATTCTAACACCAATGCTAACTATCACCTCTAGGGTACAGACACTCTGCAAGTCATCATACACTACAAGAAAAAGACCTTTCTTGACGGTCAATTTATTGACGTATGGTCAAAACCGTCAAGGAAAGCAGTTATCTTGACGGTTTTAGACATACGTCAACAAACACCCATTTTTCTGTTATATATTAAAATTTGACCATATTACTTGACGGTTTTATACAAAGCGTCAAGAAAACCCATTGCTTACTTGACGGTTTGCTGATAACCGTCAAGTAATGCATGTGCAAAAAAAGGCGCGCACATTTCAGATGCCATTTTCGTAATTTTTTAAAAAAAAAATTTCTTGACGGTTTTAACAAAATTTGGGAATCGAGGGTTTCTTATTTTTCACATCCACATACTTCTTTTCCTCCTTCCCCCATCCCTCTCCCTCTCGAGCTCCCCCTCCGGTGGAAGTCTTCCCCCGGCCGCGAACCCCGACCGGCGACCGAGCCTGTAAGTCTCCCCCTCTCCTCCGCCCTCTTCCCTAGCTTCTTTTCCGACCATCTCGTCAGCCACCCCGACTTCCACAGCCCTCCCGACCGTGCCCTAACCCTGTTCTCCGGCAATCCGCCGTCTCCCCTCTCATCCCCGCAGCCGACTTCAAGCGTTCCCTCTTCCCCTTCCTTTCCGACCCCGATTTTCTCCACAGCCCTAAACCCCTCTCCCATGTTCTTCATCCCGACCCCCCCGGAAACCCTAGCTCCGGCGAGCTCTTCGGCTCAGTCCCGACCCGTCGGCTTTTCCCGTGCTTCCCCGCAGAGCCGACCTTGCTGCCCGTGCTTCCCGTGGACGCTTCCCGTTCCGTGCGTGCTTCCCGTAGCCGACCCGATGATCGCAGCCGCGACACGGCGAGGCGACGTCCGTGTCCGCACACGTAGCACGAGTCCGAGGCGTCCCTTCGGATTCCGACTTGCCCTTCGGTATATTTCTGAAACTCTTGGGTTGGTTTTGCTATTTCATATGCGTGTCGATGATGATTGGTCTGTGTCTCCTACAATTAGGAGACACACGTTCTGATGCTATCGTTTGGGTTCTGCAAATTGGTTGGAACGATCCTCATATCCATGTATTTCTGGAATAGAGTTTTATAGTGCTTGTGAGAACGTTCTCAGCTTGTTATCATTTGTGATTCATTTTCTTTGGGGAAGTAGGATAAGAAATTTTAATATAATAAGTTTTATGAATCAGTGAAATGTAATAGAACTATACGTTAGCTAGGATTTTTTTTAGAAAAGTCAATGTTTTGAGAATAAATTGGGGAATCACACACCTAAAGAAACACAAGTAGGGTTGAAAAATATCAGCAAGTTGGAGGGCCATATGATTTTGCCTTTTTAGACTCTTGTTCCATTTGTAGTCAACAAAAGTATGTGTTGTTCTTGTACTAATGCTAGATGAGTAATTTTCAAGGAACTGCAAGAGAACAATTTAGAAGGAACCCACTTTACTGATATGTGCCAACTGACAAGGCTATGGTTTTTGTGAGTTCCATGATTCCTTTCAATGTGGTGACTTACATGTGTATTTACCTTCATTGCTTGTTCCTTACCAACTTTTTTCTTCAGTTATATGAGAACAATATCTTAACAGGAAACATACTTGACAACATTGGAAACTGTACCAAGTATTTAGATGAGCTTAATTCATATTGATCTTGTTTTAGTTAACACTAACTATTATCTATGTCAATAGAAGCAAGTTATATCATTTATCTAAGAAATTTTCCTAAGAAGGCCCAGTATTTAGAAGGATATTTGGAAGGTGATATCCATGTTTAAAATAAGGTTGAGGATATTATGCGGGACTGGTAATTAAATTGATATGGCTTCTTCATCAAAACAAGTTAAATACTAGTGATGTTTTCTTAAAAAGTATATTAATTGTGGTAACTAGTTTAGTCCTAGCATCATGAGGTGGTACGTCTTCTACAACAATTTAGTCCTAACTCAGAAGGAAAAAAGTAGCAGGAAAGGGAGCAAGACCAACAGCAACACACATACCCTTGAAATATTATGTGCTATTCTAGAACTGTTTGGTTTGTTTCATAAGTGAAGGTAACAACAAAAAATTCTTAAAATAAGCCCTTGGGTAGGACATAAATATTGTATATAGGCATTCCTCGATAAAATTAAGAACAATTGGCTCCAAGTACTCGTTATGCATATGAAGTAGGACATAATAGAGATGCAAGGTAGGCCTTAGGTGCAAGGTCAGCCTTGACATTCTAAATGGTCGAGACATCAGTCTTGAAGGACTTGGCGAGGATAACATCATTGATGCCTTTAGCAAAGACAACTCCATAAACTTGAAACAACTATACATCAGCTATCCATATAAAGGATTCTCTATTTGGCTCGATAAACTATTTTCTGTTCATCATAATTTTAGATTTCAACAACTTTATAGTTATAGTTTCATAATCCACATATAGTACTCATACTACACACATCATGAGATTGTTTGTATTTTTAAACTTACATAGTGCTTTATTATGTGTTTTCCCACATAATTAATGTCCTGTAGGAGGATACTACCAATACCACCCAATTTGTATTGTTCTTTCTATTAGTTAATATTTTTCAACACATTTCTAAACTAGGAAGTTGTTTATTGTCTTTCACGTAGCAATTTTAAGGGCTCCATTTGCATCTTAATTGGAATCTATTCATTTTCCCTTTCTTCTTACATATGCCAACTAGAGTTATGATTGGTACTTGAAATTTGTTGCAAGATTTATGTGCAGGGTGCATTGGGCCATCAGACCATCACCTTACCTTTTGCTTTCTTCTAATGATGTGATAAATATACTTCCCCACGAACTTGCTAGTTTTCTTGATATCCATAAGACTAGATGCAATATTTCATTTATGAAAATATTGAACTAGAACTACATAGTTTTAGTTACAGTGGATGTGGCAATGAAGCTATCTAAAATGGAAGAATTCATAGGTGGATCTTCATTAATCTTTACCAATATTAGAGAATCCTCTAATATGTATCTGGTTAGCCTAATGCTTCGATAATACATAAATCTTTATCAATTATGTCACACAGGCTGTTGGGCTTGAAGGCGATCTGTGCAAGCAGGAGGATGTGGCAAGAAGTGTAGAAACAACCATCAACATTTTCGTAAGCTAGATATTCATGTTAACGGAGCATCAGGCAATGGAGGATTTGTCACCTTGGCTTTCGAACATGTGAGTATACTTTGTTGCATGTTGATATGGTATAACATCTATTATACTTTCTGGCTCAATTTACTTTTGAAGTACATCAGTATAATTCTCTCCACTATACTTCAGTCACGAAGCACTTGTTGAGTTGTCTTTTTGTGCAACATTAGTTGGTGGCTTATCCTCTAGAAAATAATATGTGGCTTTTTTCAAATTGCAAGCTGGTGACTAAGATGGGGAAGCCTACTGGCTAAGGCCTTTGGCGTGTTAGGGAGATGTCAAGGTTCAAGGCTGCAATAGTTTTTAGAAATTTCCCATAAAAATTAAAATAATGTAAAATGGGAAGTGACTCATAAAACTGAGTCCATTTGTGAAGCCAGTCATTTTTGGGGAACTAATTATGATATAGGGTCAATGGAATTACATCATGACCTATTGAAGGCACTCCTGGACTTATAAAACTTGACCCATTCTTCTTGGTCATGCATGCTACCTTTCATGCTAATAAAATAATATACCGGTATCTATGTCATGGACAACTGAAGATTAAAGTTTCAACTCATCCTTACATGCTGATTTCATTCTCAAATATCCCTTTTTGCCAAATTGGAAAGCTTAGAGCACAAGAGAAATATGAGCACTCTAATCTTAGTTATGTCATGTATGCATCCATGCATGTTAGTTTGCATTATGTATTGTATATGTTGAGTCATACATAAATTTTCTTTAAGCCCTTAGTATGTGATTCTTTGTTTGTCTTGACAATACCAGGTTGTTCTCCTTCGTCCACAATCCTGAGAAGACTCTTGAAGGAAATCAAGCTCATATTATCACCTTGAGGATCATCATCATAATTATGGTCATGCTTGTGATTCTTTGTACTCTTCTTCCTCCAATCTTGAGAAGAATTTTTGTATACTTTGTATATATCATTCTTGGATGTTTGTGATGTACAAACTTTGTATTTGTGATCAATAAAAAGATTGTGTATTATAATATTATGTGTGGTTGTAACTGGCATATATGATATTATGTGTGTTTGGTAATTGGATTCTGGAATATATTGATATTATTGTAAACATGTTTATCTTGACGATTGCAAAACGTCAAAAAAAATTCATTTCTTGACGGTTTTTAAACATCAAAAAATATTTTCCTTGACGGTTTTTTCCCGTCAAGAAAGACTTTTCTTGACGGTCATTACCCGTCATCTAGGCCCCCGTCAAGAAAAGTCGACACTTTTCTTGACGGTTTTTTTGTTTGTTTTCTTGACGGTTTAAAACCGTCAAGACAAGCTTGTTTCTTGACGGTTTAAAACCGTCAAGAAAACAAATAAAAACCGTCAAGAAAAGCGTCGACTTTTCTTGACGGGGGCCTAGATGACGGATCCAAAACCGTCAAGAAAAGTCTTTCTTGACGGGGAAAAACCGTCAAGAAAAGCCATTTTTCTTGTAGTGATACCATTATACTATGAAGGAACTACCTATGAATAAGCTCTACAAAACTAATATCCCTACTCCTAAGTCATTATAACAATCAAAAGGG
>JANAVB010024281.1:0-44890 GCA_029216955.1 Iris pallida
GGTCATCGGCGCTGAATCCTTGCAAAATCTGAAATAAATCGTCGATAGTAGCAGGCTAATCCAAGGTGTCATGACCCCACCCTAGAGTAAGGGCACGAGAAGTGGGTACGTCCAGCCTATGCCGCAGTGTCGGCGGTAGAACGCTGTCCTAGGTTACTATCTAATCAACAACTTACGCAATTATATAATGTACTTGTCAAATCTCAACTCCGAACGGAGGACAAGTATAGATATAATGAATCTCAATCACAGTCTAAGAACGATAAGATAACACAGAAGTTTAAACAAAAGAACAACAACATTTAAAACTACTAAAAATAATATCGCAAACAAACTCAAAACAAACTCGTATCTCAAGTTATTACAATTCAAATTCTAAAACATGAAAACTAAACCAAGTCTACTAGCTAGTCTCCCAATCACTCCTGAGTGTCAGGGCCATAGGTAGCTACGCCATTTCCTGCTCCAAGGTAAGTAGGGCAAACGTCCTCAGGGCAGTCATCTGTAATATTTTCAACAGGTCCAGTCAGGACAGGAACGAGTACAAATCATCAAGAAATTCCAAGTAAATGACAGAGAACTATAAAGCAGTTATAGACAGTTTTATTGATGAATATGGTAGTTTGTATACAGTTGATGGTATAGAGAAATAGTTAAGGTACAAGGAAAGTAAGGCAAGTAAAACAAGAGAATCATAGCAATAAGACTGTAAATAGAACTAGCTGGACTAAGCAACATGATATAAGTCCAGAATGTAATATAACAAGTGCAAAATCCAAGTAAATCCCGACAACATGAATCTGATACCAGGTGATTCCGGTACAAGATGATTCCAGTCAGTGATCAAAGGTTCCAGGGTGATTCCAGCCTATACTCAAACAGTGTGTTTTAAAATACCGAGATCGACATGTAAATGGCTGTAGGTAATACGGCACACCGCACACTTGGCCAAGTGTGGGATGGCTATCGTTCCAGAATAGTTTCAAGGGAGTGGTTCCAGTATTTGGGAATGTTCACATGTCTACTCTAATATTTCCCCGCCCACAAGTACAAGTGAATCCAGAAACGACACGAGAAATAGAGATGAGTCTAGCCAAACATAATTATACCAACAAAAGATTCCAGAGTGATTCCAGTAGGTGGTTCCAATAGTGATTCCAGTAGGTGATGCCAGTAGTGGTTCCAGAAGGTGATGCCAGTAGTAATTCCAGAAATAGAGGCCAGACAAAATGGTATGTATGTCACATACATGAATCTAGAAATATCCATACATGTTGTAAGAATCACATAAAACTAGAACTGAAGTACAGTAATTGACAAGTAAATGAAAGAACTATCAGAGAATGTACTCGCCTGATACTCTGAAAAGAGTAATAAAATATCAGATGTCTGCACCGGAGTCACAATGTCCTAAATAGAGTAGTACAGGTTATAACATGTTCAATACAAGGAAAATGAAAGCTACAATGCAATCTACATGATTTCTAGGCCAATCTAGGTCAAAGTCAACTCTAAGTCAAACCTGGTCAACTGTCTAGGTCAAACTAGGTCCAAGTCATACTTGGTCAACTCTGGGTCAACCCAAGTCAACACTCTAGTCAAACTAGGTCAATTGGTCGCATCTAGACTCAATGTTGACTTTTGGTCAACCCTAGTCAATCCTATACCATTGGGTCAAACCTTGGTCAAAATTATCTTATATCAAGCTTTTACCCACTTAGATACATTCTTCATACACATAACTATATATGTAATATAAATATATATACATACATGTATATCCCTCTCTATCTTAGCTATAGGTAACATCCTATACACTTGCTAAATAGGTAAACCATCTATTACCTAGACAGTTTGGAATGGGAAATTCCCCAATACCATACCTTAAACCCACATGCCATATCCCATACTCAAACTCATAACCCTATATCCAAATATATTCTATATTAATCTGTCATACGCCATTTATACATACCATATAGTATCATTCATGTCTTCCTCTATATTCCTCATGTACCTATACCAATACATGCAACCCTCACTTTCACTCTTCTAATACTCTCCTCCTATGACCACTGGCCTAACTAGCACCCCTAATACTGCTATACACTTAGCATTACCTTACTCTCTCTACCCTCACAAGACACCACACTGCCACACTCCAAATACCAACCAAGTCCTGCCACACTCAACCCCCTATTTCTTAAACATAGACACACTTGACTAATGTACTGCCACACCTACATATTCACCTATATATGAATATAGGTATAGCTATATCCTCAAAACAGTCCCATTGACTGATACATAAACTCCTACATGTGGCCACATGCCTATGGTCAACATGGCCTACAAGCCTGCTGCTAAGGCTTGTCCTGCCTCACACAGGGGGGTCACCTGCTACAGGGCATGGCTGGCCCATGGGCAGGCAGTTGCCCTACTGCAGCATTGCAGGCAAATGCTTGCTGCTACCTCACCATCCCTCAAATCCTCAATGCATATACAACAGCCTCCTCTTATAACATATTCTCAACCACATATCATAATTCAAATCAAGACACCACACTCTGCAAATAGGGAAGCCTGCTGCAAAGCCTTGCAGGCCACCCCATTCAAAAATTTGTAACACCCCAAACTGAAATATGTATCAAATACATATGCTAACTGTCACTTCTCTTTTCATAACAAGCTAACAGTAATCTAAGGCCATTCACTCAATCCTAACTAAAATGAATAACCACTACGCCAAAATATGCATTTGTCGACAGTCCAAAACCGTCGTAAATTGCAATAAACGACAGTTTTGATCCGTCAGAACATCCGTCGTTTCTGGCGCGTCCCAAAATTTAAACGACAGTTTTGGACTGTCGTTTTGTAGCTGGCAAAAACAATAGTTTTTGTCTGTCGAATAAAAATGACGGATGAAAACTGTCAAATAATTTGTAAATTAGTCTACTACTTAGTTTTTCCTTTTCATCAGTTATGATCTGTCGTTTTTCTGGAAACAAAATAAAAAAAAAATTTCATCATTCCACATCTTAAAATATAATTTTATATAAACATCAACAATCACCAAAATTGAAAGAAACTCAATCAAAATTGTATTAACTTAACAAATATATCGAGTTTACATAGGAATATTCCATCACAAACAAAAAGCCCCAAAATTGCTAGTAGTTCTTGCTAGCGTACAATCTCAAGTACAGTAAACAAAGAGAATCTTAAAACCTCACAAATTGAACTGAATATTTTGGCCAATTAATCATTTCCCCAACCGTAATATCGCCAAAGTTCCCGTCTCTGTCGAACAACAACTCATTGTCGTCAAAAATTTCATCGACAATGATATTATAAGCTTCATCATTAGGCGGTACATCTGTATTCACACGTCCAATAGCAATGGCTTTCTTTCTAAAATTCTTCAAAAGACACGTCTTTATGGGTAAGGTAGGTTGATCATGTCCCTATACACAAACAAAAAAACCATAAGTATACAATATTTATTGATTGTCTCCATAAATATTCCAAAAAGATCAGGAAACTTATATAACTATATAAAGATTAGAAATAGATTAAGGGACAATAATATAAGTGAGGAAAAACATATATTATCCTATTAGCACAATGTTTGCCTCCCCACATTGATACCATCCAACCTTGGAAACTGGAACTTATAATGATTAGTGACTATTAGCAGCTAAAATAGCAGTTTAATCTCTTCTCTGATACATCTTAAATCCAACCTTGGAAAACTGGAAACTGGAAACTGAATATAGGCTAATAATAATATCCCAGAGCTATCCCTTGTAAACTGAATATAGGCTATCCCAGAGCTATCCCAGAGCTATAATTAATATCCCAGAGCAAACTGAATATAGGCTAATAATAATTTAGGCAAAAAATAGGGTTGGCTGATGGTAAACTGAATATGCAGTAAGTTAATATGCAGTAGGTTAAAAAATGTACTTTTCCTATATGCAGGCTTAGCCCAAGCCTCTCACCTGCACACCTTGTTCAGGAGCACATATCATACAAACAATATATCATAGAACTCTTGGCTACATATACAAAAAGAATTTGTAGGATATATATATATATTTCTTGATCTTTATCTTTCTTTAAGTGTTGGGAAAGTGTTATGTTTTATACTAGCAACTACTCACCTCAGAAGGACTAGGAGTGTGACACTGTGCTGAAGATTGACTTGATCTAGGAGTGTTTCCTACAGTCTGCAAGGAAGCTACTGTTTCTTCAAGATTCTCTATCCGATTTAGCAAAGCATCATTTTTTTGCTTTTCTCTACGAGTAATCTCCCGGCTTGCAGCTGAAGCACGAATCTCAGTCTTTGAAACACCTTGACCCATTCCATGTACATAACCCTTTCCATCACGGCCCAATACCTAAACAAATTTCAAAAGAAGATAAAGTAATTATATAGTATGAACTTGCAATAAATTATAAACAAACATGAAAATTAATTAGGATCCCACAAACCATTGCAACAGCATCATTATCCAAATCTTTCTCTCCTAAATAGGGATCTTCATCTATAAGCCTTTTAATTTTTTCCTATAAGATAAAAGGAGACAAGTATGGCTATTAAGTATTCATATTTGCTAAATATAAAGAGAAGAAAGAAGTCGAAAGTTGAGCTTACTAAGTATTCGAACCCGCTCGTAGACTGGGTAACACGTGTAGGATCATTTTTACTAGTGTTTAAGTGTGTGGCCAAATATAACGCAGATCTACTGACTTCACCTGTAGGACTCGCCTTTTTCTACATCAAGACAGAAAATAGGTCATTAACATACTTTCATATCGCATTGAAATACTAGATAATAAATATAATATATTATTAACATCTTTACCATTTCATGTGCTACTCTTGCACAACCTTTCCTACCAGTTGTATGTAATATCTTAACCTTTTTCCTCGCATTCCTTCCACAGTCACGACGAACTTTATCTTCTTCAGTAGAGTGTAATTCAACAAAAGCTTTCCAGTCTTCTTTCTTTAAATCTTCTACCACCATGCTTTTTTGCTCTGCAACAGATTCAGCTCTATCACAAATCTTTCGGAGTTCTCCCTTCCAATTTCTCCAAGCACTATTAGCTTTTTTCAAAATTTTATCTTTATAAATTTCTGGTACTTGATATGCAACCTGAAATAGCAAATATATTGGCCCATAATATGATTAATTTTTCTTTTTTAATTGAACAATTAGAACTGTCTTGTAACTTGCCAGAACAAAAGAATCATCTATAATTTTTTTACAAACTTTACACACAAGAAGCATGGAATGATCTTAGATGATATAAGGTGAATGGGACATTAGTTGAATATGCATAATCGATCCTAACTGATCAGAAAGGATATCACAATAATAAAGTTCTTCCATAAATGGATGGCTGACAAGGTTAAGGTTTTGCAAAATAAATATAACTGCAATACCAAAACATTTGTTGCCAAGATCACAGAAAAATAAATAAATAATTACTTTCTGAAATTATCTAATAATGGACTACATTATATTGAATAGATGATACTGATGCTTAATAATCTCAACATGCTGCTTTAGAATTATTGGCCCATAATATGTCACAAGATTTATACAAAGGACTAATGGTTCACTACTTGAGCCGTATTGTTTATTTCCAAAGGTTCATAGTATCGGAATCGGAACATCTTTCTTATGAGTACCTGGATCGGCGGTATCAACAATATCAAAAATTTTAGATCAGATTAATTGACTTTTTGGTATCAGAAAGTAGATAATTATTAATTTAAAAAAAGTATTTTATATATTTAGACATAACTTAGTAATTTTAGAATTGAATGAAATAGAGTTACCATTGCCGATTGGTTTACTAGTTATAAATAAATTTTACAACCTTACTATGTTTTGACAAACTTGCAAATATTTTTCATTCAATTTTTTTTTCCGAATAGACCGGAAAAGATACCACTAATGTTAGAAATTGTCGATATTGAATCAGGACATGACAAACTCCATTGTGATTCGTGTTTTACCGTTAGTGCAAATTATGTCTATTTCATTGTGTTGTCAATCTAAATAACACTTTATCTTAAGCTATTTTAATATATGTAGTTATTGGGGACAATTTTTATCACTATACGCCTAAGGTACCGACTTCAATAATTTGAACTTGAATTTGAGTTTGAATTAGAAGGAGAAAAATTTAAAAAAACTGCTGGATTAGGTCTGGGTCTTACACTAGTAACCATTAGGGTATTAGAGTTTGTTTTGATCTATGCCACATTGTAGACAGTTTAAAGTATAAATCTCTAAGATTACTTTTATATAATAGTGAGACATTTCAGCTACCGTAACCCAACTTGATTGCTTTGGAATAGTCTACTGTATAAGATCTGACCTATCATATGCTCCAATTGATGATAGTATTGCCATGTTAGATTTCAAGCTAAGCAAAATGAGTTGTATAGACCCTGTTTGCCTAAAATGGACTTGGTCGGAATCCAACCCTTCTAAAAATGAATCAGTGTTGAGCTTGACCCATTTAAAACTGAATTCAGTTCAAACATGTCTTGTTTGAAATGAAATTGGCTATGTTAGACATTGTAGATAGTATTGCCATGTTAGATTTCAAGCTAAAAGATTATGACTACAGTAAATCTTAGGATAGTACATAATTTCCTTTTTCATTTTACCACATTCTTTCTTGTCCTGGTAAATAGGTTTTATTAATTATAGTACAAATCTGCTTGCTTTTCAGTGTTCAAAAGAAGATAAAGAAAATGGATATTCAACTTAATATATAATGCTCATATTCAACTTAATCTCTCCTCTGACCTGCATATATTTAGGTTTTATTTTCTTAGGTATTTCTAGATTGGATATTCAACCATATGATGAAGATTTGGGAACTGGTGAACTGCGATATGTGCAGGTCAGTAAATATCCTCATGTAGATATATGATCCAAATTTTAAGATCCAAATCAATATATGCTCATCTTTAACAAACCAAATTTACTCACCTTAACACTTCTCCATATGTCTTCTTTAATATTTTTTGGAACTCGTCTCCAATCCTCAATTCCAGGTGGGCAATGTGCTTTTGCTATCTTTCCAACAGCCGATGAAAATTGTGTTGACCCAATATCCACAGGTTGTCCATACTCATTAAATATTATTATCTTTTGCGTACCTATGGAAAAAAATTCAATATTAGAAGTAATTGTCGTCATCATGCTAATTAAAACTAAGAAAGCAAACACAAAATGACCACCTGATTGATTTGGTGTACTTGTGTTTCCTTGACTTCCACCTAAAGTTGATTGTCGTCCACATGATTTTCTGTACTTGTGTTTCCGGCACTATTTACTCCATTTACTCCATCACCTGACATAATGAAACTAAGAAAGCAAACGCGAATATCATCAATTAACAAACTAAAAAAGTATTATCACTTTAATATTTACTAAGATTAAGAAAACACATTTATTGCAAAAAAATAAACTAAGATAGCAACTAAATTGTTGATAACCAAACAAACACAAGTATCATTACAACTAAAATGTCAACAATCAATAATTTTCATCATCTTCTAAAGCTTCAGCAAGTGCTGCTGATATCGATGAAGCTTCGCCAGCGGCACCAGTAACAACAAAGGGATCTTCATAAGCGTCCACTTCATGGCTTAGTCTTTTGGGGGACTCTAAAAACATGCCAATTATCCCTGGTTTCATCCTTGCAGTAGAAGACTTGAGTTGCTTGTGAAGCATGGATAAATGGCTCATCATTTTCACTTGTGTTTTTCTTGAACCTCGCAAAATTTACAAAAACCAAATTTGTCTCTGGATCCACTACACATCCATTTACTTTATCTTCCGTACGCACCCAATCACAATAGAAGACTGTTTGTGTGAAATCATAATAATTCAATTCGATAATCTGTTTGACAATGCCGTAGTAAGCTGCATCAGCATCCTCAATGTTCTTATCTTTGGCACTTGCTCTAAAAGAGGTCAAAGCATTTATGGCGACACCACTATTTTGTGTAGCCAAGTTTAGCTCTGCATCAGATGTATAAAAATATACCCATTTACTGTGTAGGCATTATACGATATGGCTTTATAATCTGGACCATTCGCGAGCCTCTTAAAAGGAGTCATTTCCTCATGTTGAAGTTGTTGTCTTATCCAAGGAATATAACCCATGGGTTTCTTTGTTAGGAGACTTCCTCTTTGATTTTTTCCATTAGATTTAAGGCTCTGAACATATACTTTGTATTTCCTGTGAAAACAAAGTATATAAACTACTTTACTCACTTTGTGTTTTAGGTTACAAAGTATAAAAAGAAAATTGAACAGAGATTTTAAAGAAGATTGTGTTAAAGTATTACTTACTCCTCCCATTCAGTATTTTCTGTGGAATGCTTCAAAACCCATTTGCGTGCTTGTTCATATTGCAAATTAGACAAACGGAAGCCTTTGCCTTCAGTATTGATAGGGTATGGCCCTTCAACATCCTCATCAATATATCATTCCTCCATGCTTATAGCTTTTTTGCTTACCTTCAGGAATATACTCCATGCAATATCTCATTGCTTCATCTAAGATATACTCCTCAGCAATAGAGCCCTCGATAAAAGTCTTGTTCCGACCATACCGTTTGTAAGTTTTTATCATCCTACATAAAAAATTTCATGTACATAACCCAAATCACATTATATATGAAAATACACAGTCATGAAATGTAGTATCCACGGTGTTGTATTAATGGGTGATGGTTTGATGATACCACTAGCAACAAAGCAACACTCGACCAGACATCTCTCACATAGTGAAACACTGAAACAGTAATTTATCACTTGAAACTGAGTTGTATAGTAAAATATTTTTGAACGGATGGATATGATTTTTTGTTCTTAAATTTATTTATGATTCCGGTCACACCTATTCTTGCGTGTTTTAAGTCTGAATTCTCCAGTACCCTAAGACATAATTTGCACTTTATAGAAAGCATGAATAGTTCAGACAAGGAACCGGGAATCAACATGACTATAGATTGTGACATCTTCACAATTGTAGACTTAAAATGTCACCAAGGTGCGAGATGTCCATGTTTTACACATAGTTTGCAGTATCGGCCAATACCGATCCGATACGGCCAATACCGATACAGTTTGGCATGTCCCATCCGATACCGACAGATACCCGATACTGACATTAGAGGTCTCTTTTCCAGTCAATTCAACAACAACAAAAATTGAATGAAAATGACCAATTAGTAAGTGTGTAAATCATAGTAAGGTTGTAAAAGCATATAAAGAGGAAAACTTACCTATCGCATGTAAATCAATCGACAATGATGACTATTATTTCATTCAATTTCAAAACTACTAAGAAACAACAGGAATACTTAAAATTATGCATAAATGTATAAAATATATTTTCTAAAATGTTAATAATTTACTAATAGTTATTTTCTTTCCGATACCAAAAATCTGATACTCCGATCCGAAACCGTCGACAATACTGATATCGCCAATCCTTATACTCATAAGAATGGTCCGATACCGATACTGATACCGATTCCAATTCGGATTCCCATACCGATACTTTGAACCTCGGTTTTACATCAAAAAACATGAAGACTTATTTTAAGTCAGGGAGAATACATGCTTAATTATTATGCTGTTGAGATTTCATCAATGAATATATAGTCCCAGGCTGAACATGCATTTAGTTTTGAAGATCTCTAACCATAGATTTTGGTATAAATTCTAGCATCTTTTTTAGAGCTAACTTTACAACCTTCAGCCTGGGAGTGACCTTTTATGCTAACTTGGATTCAAAAATGACAACTAGCAAACTATTATAGGTGAAGTGTCTGCTACATGTCTCCTAATGGCAACTTGTAACAAAATGCCAAATACAAAGCAGATTCCTTGATTTCAAGTGATTATTGTTTTCAACTTTATGAGATTATTGTTTGACAAGTGATTATTGTTTTCAAGTGTAGCAAAAAATAAATATTCTTTTAACTTCTTGAAACAATGAAAGTTCCTAAAAACTGTCGATAGCAATACTCTTAGGGAATTCCTTATTGATACCTCTGCATTTCTAAACTTTGGAATCAACATGACTATAGATTGTGACATCTTCACAATTGTAGACTTAAAATGTCACCAAGGTGCGAGATGTCCATGTTTTACAAATAGTTTGCAGTATCGGCCAATACCGATCCGATACGGCCAATACCGATACAGTTTGGCATGTCCCATCCGATACCGACAGATACCCGATACTGACATTAGAGGTCTCTTTTCCAGTCAATTCAACAACACAAAATTGAATGAAAATTACCAATTAGTAAGTGTGTAAAATCATAGTAAGGTTGTAAAAGCATATAAAGAGGAAAATTTACCTATCGCATGTAAATCAATCGACAAGGATGACTATTATTTCATTGATGAAATCTAACTATTGGATATTTAGGATAGGTAAGTTTGCTACACTTGAAAACAATAATCACTTGTCAAACTGAAACCGTTGAGTCATTTCTAATGAACTCAAGTATCTTATAACTCATAAATATCTCATAAAAAACTCTATATATCGACACCGTTGAGGTCATAGAAGCCAGAAAGCCAGGGCCCCTTCAAAACAAAACTTTATTGGATATTTAGTAAGCCCTAGCTTGTTATCATCAAAAACATAACTCCAAACCTCATCTAATCTTCCACGAACAGATGAAAACTGAAAATAAACCCTAGATTGGAAGCATTTGTACCTCAAAATACTTGGTTGAAAGATTGGAAGTTCCTTTCTTCCACGGCTGACCTGGAGAGAAATAGAGATCCAGAAAACGGTGAATAAATTAATTTCAGAGGTAATATAGGATTAAGAACATACAAAAATATTAAACCCTAAGAAATAAAACAAGAGCAAATCCTAAGAAAAAAAACCCTAGAAAATAAACAAGATGAAACCCCCCTTCCATTGCTCCCTCTATTTCCCCCAACTTTGATGCTCTAATCCTGATCTTGGGGGAGGGGGTTCCATCTTACATGTAGGAGAAGAATTTTTGCACACGGGAATGGAGGAGAAGAATTATTGGGAAGAGGATTACCGGTTCTTGGGGGAGAGGGGGCTTGCGGTTGAAGGAGAATAAATTTTGGGAGGAGAAGTAAAGGAGATCGACAGGTAGAGGTAGATTTGGGAGGGAGGAGAGCAGTTTCGCGCGGGTGATGAAATTTTTTCAGAAAAATTTCCAAGCGCTCGGGTTTTGGGAGGCAATGTTTTGTGGGTTTTGACAAATAGGCAGGTTTTAAAATTTTCAGAGTTAAAATTTTCAACATAAATTCCTTTTAAAATGATATTTTAATCTGTCATATTTAAATATATTGTTATTATGAAATAGAATTGCTGTAAAACGACAATTTTAGTCCGTCAAAAATACAACCACAATTTTAATCCGTCGTTGTGTGATAACTCTAAGTGTCGTAAATCGATCATTTTGGTGTAGTGAACAATACATAGATACATACATACATATATATATACATCATATATATAAAGAGATAGAGAGGGGGACTAGGTGAGGCATGCACAGATGTGTGTACATTGTGTGTGAGAGTGATTTGTAAGGAAAAAGTGTCAATAAGAAATGGGTGTAACCTGGGAAAATCAGTGAGGGTGACCTGTGTTTAGGGTACTGTGATATTGAAACAGTGTGATATGTGTCTTGACAGTGTCTTGACAGTTCCTGTGTGTGAGGGGAAGCACATGTTCTCAGTGTCAAAAGTGGGGTGACAGGAATTCTCAGGTTTAGTTAAAAACATGTAACAGTGTTGGGAAGAAATGATTCTCATGTTAGGAAAGAAATCCTCATGTCCCATATCTCAGATTTCAGTTTAAACATAATGACAGTTTTCATGGGTTCAATTCTCAGGTTCTCTATAGTTAAACCAAACCCCATCACTCCCTTGAAATCTCATGTTATAGGTTCAACATAACCCAACTGCAACATGCTCCTTCTACTGTCAGTTCAAAAACTGACTGATACATAAATTAATTACCTCAAAACTCAACCTAAACTCATGCCATTATCAACCAACACAAGCGAACTAATCTCAGGTTTTGATTTCAGGTTTACACATATATAGGAAATCTCAGGAATTTGAAAAGAGTGTATAGGACATTGCATTGGGTTTAAATCTCAAAACATTCAAAAATAGGGAGCATTGTTTCGGTTGTGTGTGGCATGGAATCAAACTGGCAGTGACCAATGCACATATATATGAATCCATCATTGGAATTAAAACTAAGATTCAGTAAAAGAAACTTTTAAAAAAAAAATAGAAAGAGTTATTTGAAAATCTGGGATTTCAGTCCCTTATTGAATTTGCCCAATTCATACTCAAATTCCATTTTTTGTGATAACAAGTTAATCAAACTTTGAAAACCTATCCTAGCATAAACTAATACACATGTGGGAACCAATTCAGTGATTTAAAACATCATTTAAAAATCAATTCGAAGGAACCTAATCTCAGGGAATCCGAAACTAAAGTGTGTATCAGTAACTGGTACAACAGCCATCCTTGACCCAAAATCGATTAAATCCTACATCAAAACTTAACCAATCGTGTAAACTAATCTAACATATATATTACAACATAATTAGGATCAAATTAACCATTAAATTCACCAATTAAAACATTCAAACCAAATTCAAAACATGGAACAACAATACACGCACAGTGCATGAGGACAGTCTCGTGCACGCGTGCCAGTCGGTCCAGGACACGACACACGACACGAGACACCTCGTGGTCGTGTCTAGTGGTTCGCCAAGCATAGGGTTAGATATCTAGGTGCCTGATATGTATCCACGTGGTGCACAAAGTCGTGTCCAAACCCGTATCAGAGCCTAGTGTGTGCGTGTGTGCTGTGCTCGTGCAGTCCAGTACGAGGGAGTTTTCTCTCGAACCACTCAATGATACCTCCCCAAATCTTGTGGGCACAAAGTCAGTCATTGCCCCTACCAGTACCAACTTGTGGCACTCAAAATCGTGTCGTGTCCTGTGAGTTTGGACACGGCAGCAGCAGGGCAAATTACTGTACACAGACAAGTCCTGTCCTTGTGTCCCCGTGTCAAAATACACATCAAAACACACTAATTCCAATCAGTCCTATACCATTACAATCTATACATAATAGGCTTCCTAAATATATAATTTGTTTTGAAAATGGAGAACAAAAAGTCCATTGAGACATTACATCAAACACTTAGCCTAGGAAATGGATACGTGTCCGATACGGACACGAAATGGACATCAATTTCTACAAAACTTAGGCTACACCTAGGGGAACCCTAAATGGATGCATTTATGAAGAAAAATCATGATTTCAATGGGTGTAGATAGGTTTACCTATTGAGAGCTAGAATCTCAATGTAAAGAGCCTTGATTCGATGTCTTCTTCGATTTTCTCCGGTTCAATCGTCCTCGAACCTTGCTAGCAAGCACCCACAAGTATCCTCTACTGTTGGGGATGATGGTGTAATTGATTTGACTCAATTTGGGCTCAATTTGGATTAATGGGGAGAGTTTTAGGGAAGAACAAGTAGGGCTTTTTCTAGGTTTTATAAAGGAGGCAATTATTTCCTAGTGGGATATATAGGAGGGAGGGGCTTGTATGGCTATTGAAAACCTTAGGGTTAGGGTTTTAGATGAGTGGTTGAGGTTCCTCCACCCAATTTCCAAGCTTCCTATTGGTCCAAGGCTTCTTTTCACAAATATCTCAAAAGAAAATATATTTCCTAATAATATCTAGATATTACTAACCTTGGCACTTAGTAGGAATGTTCTAACCCTAATTTTAACCTCATGATTAATCTAGGTTAGGTTTACTTCTAGGTTAAGGCTCCACTAAAAGACTAGCACAATATTTAATTAATATAAATTATAATTCACAAAATTGTCAAAATGACCAAAATACCCTTAGGCTAGAAATTGGGAATATAAAATTCTAATCACGTGACTAAGCTCCTTTGGTCATGGTTAGTCTCTAGGCTTAGCAAAACTAGGGTTTAACTAGTTAACCATCAAAATCATAATTCAACATTTTAAATAGTTTTAAAATAATTAAAAATCATCAAAATCATATCATGACTAAAATAATCATTATTAAATAATTTAAAATACAAAAGTTCAAAATTATCCTCATTTAGAAAACTGGGTGTTACACAAGGAAACGGCGAACCTCTGCCACTGAACTAGGCACTGGCCAAGTCTCGATAGCTACAATCTTCTGGGGATCCACTTCCACTCCTCGAGTAATGATGTGACCCAAGTACGAAATACGATCGAGCCATAACTCGTATTTACTGAACTTGGCGTACAACTGATGCTCCCTAAGCGTCTGAAGGACGATTCTGAGTTGCTGCTCATGCTCAGCTTCGCTCTTACTGTAGACCAGGATATCATCTAGGAATACGATCACGAACTGATCCAAGTAAGGCATGAAAACGTGATTCATGAGGTCCATGAATACGGCTGGCGCATTAGTCGCTCCAAATGGCATAACAAGGAACTCCTAATGTCCATACCTCGATCGAAAAGCTATCTTCGGAATGTCCTGCTCTCTGACTCTGATCTGGTGGTATCCTGACCGCAAGTCTATCTTCGAGAACACTGAAGCCCCTCTGAGTTGATCAAACAAGTCATCTATCCTCGGAAGAGGGTACTGTTCTTGATTGTCACTGAGTTCAAGGTACGATAATCTACACATAACCTGGACGTACCATCCTCTTTTTCACAAAAAGCATCGGGGCTCCCCAAGGCGATCCACTTGCACGAATGAATCCCTTGGTCCTGAGTTCTTCAATCATCTTGTACAAATCTCCAACTCTGAAGGCACCATTCTGTAGACTCGCTCTGATACTGGTGCTATTCCGGGGATCAAGTCTATAGTGAACTCGATCTCCCGCTCTGGCGGCATCCCTGGAAGCTCTTCTGGAAAGACATCTGGAAACTCTTCAACTATCCTAGGCAACTGCACTGCTGCTACTGCCATCCGCAATACTGGAGAAGATGGTTCTACTGTGCCTCTGGAAAATGAAAACTCTGGCTCGCCTGGAATGTTGAAAACAACTCTGCCAACATGGCAGTCTATCCTAGCATACTGGTTCCTCAACCAATTCATGCCTAAGACTACATCATAGTTTGCCATAGGGAATTCTATAAATCTTGCGGGAAACTCTCTACCGCTAACTACGATCCGACATGAGGAAAACACTCGATCTACTCCCACAAGACCACTACCAGTAAGTATATTGAGCCTCACTGATAATGACTCGGGCTCCAATCCTATCTGTGTCGCGAATCGTGCAGACATGAATGAATGCGATGCACCAGAATCAAATAATACCAATGTTGGAGAGGAGTTGACGAGAATAGTACCTGCCACTACCTCACCTGGTGCAACTTCTTCTTCCATAGCCATCATCATGGCCTGACCTCTAGCTGTTGGTCCCCTCTGCTGGAAACGTCTCTGCCTGCTCTGCACTTGGGCTTGGGTATACTGCTGCTGGTTCTGCTGATGAAATGCCTGGGCCTGAGGCAACAATGGCCTCGGGTACTGCTGCTGCTGCACATGTGCTGGTTCCCTAACCGATGGACTGGTTAGGTTGGAAGAGGAAGAACTACCCCTATTCGGACAGGCTCCTATCTTGTGATCTGCCGCTCCACAAGCTAGGCAAAATCCTTGCACCCTACGACAATCTGCCACCACATGGCCTAGCTTTCCGCAATGAGAACATCCCATCGCGGAAGTCTGCTTCTGTTTTTGCTGCTGCGGGTAAGTCGAGGTTGAATGCTGAACCGACGTCACTGAGGCCGCCCACCTCGGAGTTCCAATAGTCAAACTTCTAGCTGCTGGGGCTGGAGCTGATGATTGGTACATCTGGCTGTGGGACCGCTTTCTACCTCCGGTCCTATCCACGATCCTCTGGGAGGTGTACTCATGCCTCCTAGCCGCTCTCAATACTGTATTGAACGTCTGGTGCTCGAACTGCTCGACTGCCAACAAGATCTCCAAATGTAGTCCTTGCTGGAACCGCTGGGCCCTATCAAACTCGGTTGCCACCAAGGTGGGGGCAAACCTACTGAGTCTAGAAAACTCAGTCGCATAACCGTCGACTGTTCTGCCTCCTTGCTTCAAGTTGGTAAATCTAGTCTGCAAGTCGTACCGAGCTACAGCATCTAAATACTTCGTCTGGAATCTCTCTCTAAACATCGCCCAAGCAATGGGTGCCATTAATCCCATGGCTTGAGTCGCCCACCAACTGCGAGCTAAGTCCAGCAACTGCAGGGCACCACCGCCACCTTCTCATTCTCAGGGGTCCTAGCTGCTTCCAGAACTACCTCGGTATCCTGAAGCCAAGCGTCCGCGGCAATCGCATCTTCACTGCCATCGAAGAATGGAGGGTTCAGGCGCTTGAAGCTGTTGGCCGCGCTGTTCCCTGGATGACCGCCTCTGGTCAAAGCATCTGCCACTGTCTGGTGCAAGGCGTCTCCTCTGCGATCTTGAGAAGTTATCAAGGCCCTGATGAGACCTACCAAGGTGCCATCATCCGGCTCAGTAGGCTGAACAGGCTGAACTGGGGCTCTCCTCTAGGGGGTATAACTCGGAAGGCAACTCCGGAATGCTGGGCTTGATCTTCTGGTTGCTGGTCCATGGAAGGTGCTCCACCTTGCTGATCGGCAGGGTCAGGTACAGTACTGCTGAAGAAGACGACACATGAAAAACAATAAGGAAGGACCAGGACAGATCAACGATACAAGCACATGATCAAGGCAAGAATCCAGAGATTCAGAGGATATGAACGGAGATCAAGGACGAGTATTGATTGAGACATCTATCGGTAAACCCTCATATTTCTTAATTGACAAGACCTGCATGGGCCACCACTTAAACCATGTCACGCCCCAGAACCAGAATACTGGAGAGCGAGGGCGAACATAGCCAGCTACGTATATTAAAATGATGTCCATCTCGCTATACGGTCACGGCTGTCTAGATATGAGGGTTTACTACAAGCCAACAGTCTCTTAAGGTCAAGCCTACTGTCTCCATCTCAAGCAAATAATATAATCACAAGATGTTTGACCACCAAATATACAATAAAAGGCGTCCCAAATATTACATATCAGCTGATCATGAAGCTAGTCGTACAAAATGCTAGGACTAGCAAGAGCTAAGTCATACATGATCAACACGGATTTGTTAATCATGTTTACAGCCCGTAGGCAGACAGTAAGTAAAAGTGCATCGAGCTAACAGGTGCTCGTCGGCTAAACGCCTCAAAAAAATAATTTTTACAACAGATTGAGCGAAACAAAATAAAAAACCCACTCGTAGCCCGGGTTCCTTCTAGTCGCCACCATCGGGCTGGAGGTTCGGTAGATCCTCGGGAGCTGCTCCGAAATCTGGCCACACAAAACTAGCTGGGTCAAACCCCAGAAAGAGCAAGTGCCACAAAGGAGGCCACGAAATAAGAACAAAAACCAGCATATCAGAACATAAGAAAATGAAAGAAGGTACAAGTAATAAAGAGCACGTCAGGACAATAACGACTAGGGACATAAAACCATTCTGGGAGCCAGGTAACAACCCGTAAACCAAACAAGGACCGGGGTTGTAACCCTTCGCCTGAATAGCTTTTTGTCTCTACCCAATTATTGTTAGAGATAAGTAAAGAAATCATGTTCAGGAGTACCAGGTACAGGGACTAGACAAGACTTAGACAGGGCTGGACATCATGCATTCACAAGTGGCCAAGCAATTACTACGGCTTACTACTTTAACTAACTAGGGTTATCACAAGCCTAATTACTAACAAGATGCAATGGGAATTTCCCAGTCCCAAGCCATGCAGACCATCCAATTATCCTTCCGCGGGTTGAGAGTATAGTTGGGTACATCGCCCCGGAGACGATATACCCTTAGGTGACTTAGAGGGTGCAACACATGACAGTGCGTTGGAAATGTGCTCTACTCGTCAGCAAGCTACAAGTCCAATTAAGAGCGCCCAGATAACAAGATTGTCTGTGACTGGAAATTCTCCATGAACTATAGTTTGATCTAGTCATTAGCCTAATCCATATTCAGTATGAATCCCTGACCGTAGGAACCAGGGAGTCATGTCCTAGACATGATGCAAGACAAGACAAGTGGATTGCACAAGCAAGCAAGCAAGAACACCCACGGTGTCAAGTTGATTATACGAGTCAAGTTACAAGTTACAAGTCAAGTCAAGTCAGGAGTGCGCCGCCACGGGCCACTATCAAGTTATCAAGATAAATCATGTCAGGGTACTTGTCAGGAGTGCGCCACGACGGGCCACTATCAAGTCAGGTTGGTCATGTGAGGAGTGCACCACTACGGGTCACTGTCGTGTTATGCTAGTTCCTTGTCATACCATGCCATGTACAATAGTCATTCCAAACATATTAAGTAAAATCAAGTTCATGACAAAAGGCGTAAAATATCTAATAAAATATCAATATACAGGGCTATAGAAGAGCCAAGCTTAAAGAAATAAAACCAAAACTCCAAGAGCCAATGGATTGCGCAAGGGGTCAGGGGGTTGGATTGTGCAGTAATGGTTGGCGCAGGCTGTGAAGTGCGCAGACTTAGACTGCGCATGCAATGGATGGCGCAGGATGCAGACTGCGCAGGCTTAGACTGCACAAGCAATGGATGGCGCAGGATGCAGACTGTACAGGCAATGGATGGTGCAGGATGCAGACTGCGCAGGCTTAGACTGCGCAGGCAATGGATGGCGCAGGATGCAGACTGCGCAGGGGTCAAGCGCCCAGGAGCCGATGGCGCAGGGTTGGTTGCGCAATCGGGCAGCGGCCAGGCTGCGCAGTCAGCGACCAACGTTAAAGAGCGCGACGGGGGAGGCTGCGCGGTTCAGTGCTGCGCTAAAGAGCACAGACTTTAGATCTTCTTCTCCAGGCCGAGAGGAACATCAAGAACACCCAAAAATTCAATCTTTCATATCTTAGTCAAATCAAAGCCAAATCTAGATTTTCAAAGTTCTAACTTGAGTAAAATTGAATTCTCTTCCACATGGAAGCATCAAAACCAATAAAAATCCAACCAAAATAGATCAAAACCATGTAAATCCAAAATAGTTAAAACTTAGATCTAGAACAATGGAGACTCCAAATCACAAAATGTCAAGCACTAATGTTGATCACCATGGCCTAATCTAGCTATTGAACAAATAAAATGTGGTTCTCATATGGTGGCAAGGTGCACTTGCCTATGGGTGGAGTGTTGAGGAAGGAAGAAGAAGAAATTAATTTAGAAAAGTAATAAAGAGAGAGAGTGTTAGGTGGGGATAATAAAGAGGGTGGGTTGTGGTGGAATAAGGGTTGAACATAGGCTAAGGTGTTCCAATGCATGTTAAACCAAACTAAACCAAACCAAACTAAAGCAATTCTCCTCCACAAAATAAACCAAGCCAGGTAAAACCTAATTACGAGAACCAAAATCTGCAAGTCAAGCCAATTACAAGTACATGCCAAAATTCGAAAAAATAAATACAGTTCTGAAATACATGTAAGCTTGACAAAATACGTATTCAGAATATGGGTGTTACAGCAGCCGCATGGGGATAGGCAGCCACATGCAGATGGACAGCCGCATAGGGATACGGATAGACAACTGCATGCAGATGGGCAGCCACATGGAGTGGCCTTGAGACTTGGTATATTTTACCAGCTGTAAGGAGATTTTCTTTTCTTTCCTAGGATCATGCCATCAAGTCAGAGTCATTATTACGTCCTTATGTCAGGGCTGTTATGGCTGTTATTTGTCAGAGCTGCCGTCAGGGAATTAAATGCAGTCGAATGTAGAGAAGAACTGTTGAAGGCCACGTGGCTTCTTTCTGAGCCGCATGGATCTATCCGAGCCGTATAGACCCCTGAGCCGTATGGACTTCTGAGCCGCATGGGGATCATGAGCCGCGTGGGGCTCCTTCTGTCGGAGTCACATAGGTCTTTCTTTATTTTTTTCTACGCTTCTACAAGACCCCCTTCAAAGTTTTCAATTTGCAAAATTGAAATACTTTGAATAAGAAGCATGGCCATGTAAAAACTCTTCGGGCCGTATAGGATGTTCTGGCCGCATGGATGTCTCAGCCGCATGGCCTCCTCAGCCGCATGGCCATCTGAGCCGTATGGGCTTTCCAGCCGTATGGGCTGCTTGGCCGCATAGGCTCCTTGCCACGTCTTCATGCCACGTATACAAATCTTTGCATTGTTTGCCTTTGATTTGAGCCGTCTTTTGGGAGGAGTCCCAAGAGTCGGCTTAAACTTTGGATTTTCTTTGGCTGAATCTCCTTCATGAGAGAGGGCAAAATCATAGGAGTCGGTTTTGCCTGCAGCACACGAACCGAAGCGCTCCATCGGTCCACGTGCTTCCTCTCCTTTTTGTCCTCCTATAAATAAGAGTAATTAAGAGAAAAAAATCTCTTTACTCTCTTCTTCAACTCAAGCCTTTCCTACCCTAACTGTCATCCTATTCTTCGATCACCGATGGCTCCAAAGAAGACTGTTGCGACGAAGGGTAAAAAGGCAACGTTTTCGTCGGCTGCGGCGGCGAAGGACAAGAAAGCAGCTTCTACTTTGATTGCGGTGACGAATGATATTGTGGCAGCTCCTCCGCCAGCTGACGTGCCCGTAGTTCACCCCGACGTCCACCCCACTATTGCTGGTAAGGACGCTGTGTGAGCTTGAAACACTAACTATTGTGGCTATGTCGTATGCTCTATAATCGAGCCTTCATCTTCATGTGTGCCGCATGTATGTCTCATGTCCGAGCCGTATGGAGTATGCTCCATGTCCGAGCCGCATGAGAATTGTTACTGTGGTTGCATAAGCACTTTGCCAACGGGGCCGCATAAGCTGTGCTAGGCCGCATAGGCTCGCACGAATTTGTTTATCGCATGAGCCGCATAAACTTATCCGAACTTTATCGCATGAGACTTCATTTAAACAGAGCCATATGAGAACACTGCCGCATGAACCTTCGCTGGACGGAGCAACATAAGTGTTTTCTGAGTTGGGCCGCATGAGACTCCATTAAATTGGAGCCACATAAGCTCGAAAATACCAATCAGTTCTCCTTGTCCATCTTTTTAACTTATTTTTTTTTGTCCTCTCTTCAGTAAATTTCCAGTTAATGCCGCGGGGGAACCTCTGGTGGGTCAGACCCAATTTGCCATAGGAGTCTGACTTGACCAACTAGTTCGGTAGGTGGTAGAAGAACGAGCCTGAGTAGAGGCTGACTCTTATCAAGAACTAGCCCTTTCGCTTTCTCTGTGCCATGCTGAACTCAGGACGATTGGAGGAAAAGTACCTGAAGCTGGCGTTCTTCTTCGGGGACGTCCTGACTGTGAAGAACTCTCGGGTATTGGATATATCCGAGAATTAGAATTATATTTCTGTCGGGAGGGCGATCCACATCCCCAGATGGAGCGTCATTTCCCATGTTGGTGTGGTTCAATATGTTGCCCGTGGATAGGAGGATATAGGAATCCTTGACCCCGAGCCGGTCGGGAATGATTGTGGGTAACATCCACTACAATAAGCATGTTAGATCAGCGTAAGCGTGCAGGGAACCGGTCAGTTGCTCCATGATGGGGCTAGCCCCGGGTACCTTCTTAAATGCACAAGGTCCTAATTTCTCATTCTCTCAAGCCGACACTTTCCTGAATTAACTTGCTCCGAAAGGGTCTTATCCCATTTTGTCGTCTCTCGCTTTTGAACTGGATACGCCCCATCCCTTCGTAGGCCAATTTGACCGGGTGGATTTTACGAGAATATGGGACTTTCCTGCGTTATGTTGGTCTCTACCACGCCATCCGGGATACATGTCACGGACTGCCCATCAATAAGGAGTTGTTCATGGCTCTCTTAGAGATGTACAACCAGCGGATGGGGACCTTCTTCGTGCCAGGAGAGAGATGGGTCTCGCTCTTCATGAGATGCACGCCGTCTCTAGGCTGCCTTGGGGCAATGAAGTGTTTGAAGTATATACTCCGACGAACGAAGAGTTTGAAGATTTGGAACAATGACATCCGGGTTTCGTTGCTGTCTATCAGAAGTTACTGTGTCATCACAGTTACTGTCAGCAGACGACCAAGAAGGATAGTAGCTCGGAAGGGAACCTTCCGCATACTAGGGCTTGGCTCTCCCACCTTTTTCAGCAAGGTGCCTCAGGCCGGGTTACTCCCCGAAATCCTCTGACCCTAGAGCAAGTACAGGATCTGGTGTCAACTGCCAAGAAGTCGAAGGCCTTGAGTGACACGTTTGGGAGTCAAACTGATTCCTTTGATTATTTTTATCAGGATATCCAGCCGTTGTCGGAGAAGGCAATCCTAGCAGGATTCTTGATAGTATGGCTACGAAATTGCGTAGTCTCAGGAGGAGCCGGTTCCATTGAGCGGATCAGCCAAAATTTTATCCTTCCTGCCGTGAAGCTGGCCTTCGGGGTCAGGCTGGCTCTTCTTCCGGCCATGGTGTGCAGTATACACCGTGACCTCCGTACTTTTTTATCCAAGGTTATTGCATGCAACACAATGATGAACTTTGAGCGAATCGAGTTGCCTTATCACTATCTGATGGGGTGGCTATTAATGCACTACCGGTCTTTGATGAGACCTGGCCCAGAAGATGGTGTAACTGACGATGATGCTTTTATCTTTCAGTACCGCTGGATGTCCTGGGAGTACAACACTATGCCCGCCTGTCGGAGGGCGCTGGCGAGGGTGGATGAATATAACTTCTTCGTGTCTGTTCCCTATTTTTTGCTGAGGAGGTGGAAAGTGTACATGTTGATGGTACCGGGCCTCCTCTCCTCTTACCTGAGAGGATGCTTCTTTGGTTGCGTAACATCCGTCCCTCGCACTTAGTATATCGCAACCGTAATACCGTCTACCTGGAACCTTACTTACCCAGCTGGTTCTCCCGCCAGTTTGGGTACAACCAATTCTTTCTAGAGAGTTCCAGCTCTTGCCTGGGCTTTGAAGGCAGTGTTCTGGATGGCATCAGAGCCTGGCTCTATTATAATATTTCTCATACCCGCGCTAGTTTTTCGGTCCCTGACGCTGAGACGCAAGGAGAGATTTTGTATTTAGCAGCTCTCTACCAAGTCACTGCGAGCAAGTTTTCGGTTAACTTTGACCTTCGTACCCGTTTTATTGTTGGTACCGGCTTGGCGGAGAAGCTCCAGGGGTCGAAGAAGAGGAAGCAGAGGGCGAACACAGTTCCTGTGTCGGACTCGGAGTCCACCACTGCGGATGAAGAAGATGGCGAGCAGGGTACGGATGATTTTCTCCCTCCTCTATGAAGAACAGATGGCAACTCTAGAGGAGGGTGAATAGAGTTTATAGCGATAATAGCCAATTAAAAATTTAAACTCTTTCATAAGAAAAACTAATCAGAGTAAATACGAAAATAAATAAGGAGCAAGAAAGCATACGCAAACACAGCCGATTTTAACCTGGTTTCCCTCGTGGAGGACTAGTCCAGGCCTGAGAACTCTAGCTCAGGATTAAATCCACTATTTATGAAATAGTAGTTATACCCTGTGCCTTTTCTTCAGAAGAGCACGTCAACTTCTTACAAAGGATCGCAGTGGCGATGCTTGGAATTTTCTAAGCGACTTCTTGAACTCTTGTACAAGACTCCTAACTGAGAAATGCTGAGCACTCGAGACTTAGGAAGCTTATGGCTAGTAGATGAAGAAGTGTATGGCTTGTATTGAGCTTTTGAGAGAAGAGAAGAGAAGATTGGATGAATTAAAATGAGAGAATTCATGGCCTATTTATAGGATATTAGCAGGCAGAATTCGGCCAGAATTCTGGTAGGATTTTTCAAAAATTTGGCCATTGGACAACTAGCAACCAGCCAACCCTAAAAATTAGGGTGCTGATTTTTTGGGGACAGAGTTCGGCCCGAACTCTGTGTGGAGGTAGAGTTCGGCCCGAATTCTGTCACCAGAGCACAGAATGGGTCTTAAGGTCCAATGGGCTTATTTGGATGTGTGTAGCTTATGGATTTTGGGTAGGTTGTAGGTTAAGTCCCAAGAGCTCAGCACAACTCAGCTTACATCAGTCTAGACTCAATAAATATAAAAATACAGACTCAACAATGACTTGAAATAACAAAACTGAGCTATCGTCTGACTTGAGCTGGATGTAGTCGTCGTGTGTCTAATTGAATTATTACAAGTATTATTTAGTCAATGTTATTAATATTTGGTTGGCAGTGACTTTGTGTCAACAATCTCCCCCATATTGATAATTGACAAAATAATAATTGTATATTCAATATTCATATATGGACACATGTAAAGACAAAAAGCATAGCTCCCCCATAATCAGTATCGAGCTTAAAAATAGCTCTCCCATAAACAATGCATCTTGTTGGCCTAATAAGAACATTCTTCCAAAAGCACATATAGACAAAAAGAATATAGAATATACATATCTCCCCCTTTTGGCATTTAGCAATATAAGATAAACAAGTAATAGCTGGCAAACACACCAAAAAATAAGAGAGGAAGCTGCATATAAACTGATATAACGACCAAATGTCTCAAGAGTCATAATAGAAATGACATAAACTGATAGAGCTACCAAAGTCTCAAAAGAACAACTCATAATAATTCGAATACAAACCAAGTACATAAAAGCAACTAAAAGCAAAATGCATAAACCATAATCTATGATCCGCAGTTGTAGTAGCAGGGAGCAGTCCATATCCATCATCAAGCACGTATAGGCCCAGCGTCATCCGATGGATCAGTAAAGGAACGACGAGGGTCCACGAAGGCTGCATCTGGATCCAAGTAGCGAATGATCCAAGGTTTATCGATACGATAGCCCTCACGACCGGGATCTCGCTCCAAAGGAATGGGCATGAAAGGATGGCGAGACATGGAATACCGAACTTCATGCAACGAGTTGCTGATGGCACTCATCTGCAAGGTAGTTCGGTAATCCAGCTGAGTCTAACGATCGTCCTCCAAGGTGAAGCGATCTCGGAGCATAGTCTGAAGAGACTCGAGAGTGGCAGGAGGAGGAGGAGGATCCTGTCCAAGAGGAGGGGCATCTGGCTCATCATCAGAATGCTCAGACACGACTGGTGAGCCAACGGCCGCCTGAAGCCTCCTCGCCTTAGAGAGGAAGGCAGGGGCACGTAAGAATGGACACTCATCAAGGGGTACATGAAACGCACGAAAGATCATAGGAAGGTATAATGCATAAACCAAAGATCTTGGTTTCTTCCTACAATTAATTATCAAATCCATCATTGTGCGTGGAAGATTAAAGGGAACATGAAAGTGGAGATGGTATAAGGCCGAGATTTCAAAATAAGTGACTTCATCGGTAGAACCCGCTTTGGGTAAAATGGTGTTGAAAATGATCCGATGAAGTTCATAGAAATAAGGATTGAGAAATTTAGCCAAAAGCTTACGAGGACGTGTGTTAGGGCTACACAAGTCGTCCTTGAAGCTTTCAAGTGAAATCCCTTCGGGAAATTGAAAAGATCGGGCTTCAACAAGCTTTTCCCAAGAATTAGGCTCTTGGAGTTCAAGATATTCGGCCAATTCGAAATCGTCAAAAGAGATATCAATTCCCGCAACCCGTGAATAAATATGTGTATCATCATGGGTGAGGTTGCAGTAGAACATTTGAATAGCACTACGATAAATGACCGAATTTATGGTAACAAGTTCATCAAGGCAAAGGTCATGAAAAACTGCATCATATTGTGAGAAAATAGTAAAGTTGATGGGGTGTCCCGCAAACACCGGACGTGTCCGAAAATCACTAAACCAATCATTTGATGTGTCTAGTGAAACAAAAATTCGGTCGTCGAAAGTGTTTGGATCATGCGGACGTGGAGGATTGAACAACGAATGGATTGGTGGTTGTTGTTCAATGGCCGGTGCAACGGGTGGTGCAACGGGTGGTTCAACGCGAGGAGGAGCATTCGACGAGGATGCTCCCTCGGTCCGAAGTCTCTTCCCACGGTTGAACAAACGTGGAGCCATAACACAATAAAGACAATGAAGGAAATTTGAGATATAGAAAAGTATGAAATTGTACCTCAAACTAATGATAAACAATGAAGGAGAATTGAAAAAGAGGCCTTTTCCTTGAGTTTGGGGAAGAAAAGAGCTCTAGAAATGAGAAATTAGGGTTAGGGTTTTGAGAGAAAGGTGTTTGAGAAGTAGAAAAGGTGGTAATAAAGAAGAAGAGGGAGGAGAACCCGAAAATATGGGAAGGGTTTCAAGTGGTCGGAGCAAATAATGGCCATTGGATCTTAATTTTGATCAATGGCTGAGACTGTTCCCGGTTCTGGAACAGTCAGGCCGAATTCGGCCTGAACTCTGGTAAGGGCAGAGTTCGGCCCGAATTTTGGATCCTGGTCACAAAATAGGAATCAGCCTGATATGAAAAAAATGGTTAAGTAAGAAAGACCAAAATATGACAAGAGTATAAATACAAGAAAAGATCCAAGAAATAAGCAAATGAATAACAGAAAGTGAACTCGAAGCAGCAATATGAAGTTGAAAAAATAGTATTTCAGCATGTGATAAATAAAAATGAACCGTATAATAAACAAGGAATTATATCATAATTCAATATTTTGAAGCTGCCATGGGTTAGCTGCAGGGGCCGGATCCCAGCTAGCGGTAGTCCTGAGGACTAGTGCACCGTATCGCTTAGGCTTTTACGCCTTGTTGTCAGAAGGACCCTTTCGGCTTGTACCCATAGCAAGTTCATCATAAGAGAATCAAGATATACTCGATATTTAGGCAGGTTTATTTTAATTTACAACAGCTTCATCTAAAATTCCAAGTTCACGACAAAAAAAATTGAAGCACTCTTCGGATAATGGTTTTGTAAAGAAATATGCTAACTGATGATCAGTGTCAATAAATTCTAAGTTAATCGTGCCATTTTGCTGATGATCACGCAAAAAGTGGTAACGTATTTCAATGTACTTCGTGCGTGAGTGACAAATGGGGTTCTTAGTAAGATTTATAGCACTAGTGTTGTCACAAAAGATTGGAATATGCATGAAAGATAAGTTATAGTCTTCAAGGGTTTGCTTCATCCACAGAATTTGTGCACAACAACGCCCAGCTACGATGTATTCAGCTTCTGTTGTGGATAGTGCGACAGAATTCTGTTTCTTGCTAAACCAAGAGACTAAAGCCTTTTCTAATAAATGACATGTACCGCTCGTACTTTTATGGTCGACCTTGCATCCGGCGAAGTCAGTATCAGAGTAACCAATGAGGTCAAATGATGTTGACTTGGGATACCATAGGCCTACTGTAACCGTACCCTTAAGGTATCGAAAGATACGCTTAACAGCGGTCATGTGTGATTCCTTAGGATTTGCTTGATATCTAGCACACAGGCAAACGCTAAACATAATATCAGGGCGACTAGCAGTAAGATAGAGTAGACTGTCTATCATACCTCGATACTTACGTTGGTCCACGGGTTTGCCGCTATCATCTGGTTCAAGTTTGGTTGTAGTAGCCATTGGAGTGCTGATTGGTTTGACGTTGTCTAGGTCAAATTTCTTCAGCATGTCCTTTGTATACTTCGATTAATAGATGAAGGTTCCATTTGACATTTGTTTGACTTGCAGCCCAAGAAAGTAGTTGAGCTCCCCCATCATGCTCATCTCAAACTCGGTCTGCATACACTTGGCAAAATCTTGACAAAGGGTTTCATCAGTAGAACCAAATATAATATCATCTACGTATATTTGTACTAAAAAAATAGTGTCTTTAAAAGATTTTATGAAAAGTGTGGTGTCAATTTTCCCTTTTGAAAAACCTTTCTCAAGCAAGAAATTTCTTAGCTGTTCATACCAAGCTCTAGGGGCTTGTTTGAGGACATACAACGCTTTCTTTAGCTTGAACACGTGGTCGGGAAATTTGTGATTTTCAAAGCCAGGAGGTTGTTTCACATAAACTTCCTCCTTAATAAATCCATTCAAGAAAGCACTTTTAACATCCATTTGAAATAATTTAAAATTTTGAAAATTTGCAAATGCACAAAGCATCTGAATGGATTCCAATCTAGCAACAGGAGCATACGTCTCATCGTAGTCGATACCTTCCTCTTGGTTGTATCCTTGGGCTACTAGACGATCTTTGTTGCGTGTGACTGAACCATCTTCATTCACTTTGTTTCAAAAAACCCATTTAGTACCAATAATCGAGTGATTAGTCGGTCTAGGAACGAGTTCCCATACTTGGCTCCTCTCAAATTTGTTGAGTTCCTCTTGCATAGCAGAAATCCAAAATTTATCATTGAAAGCTTCTAAAATGTTTTTCGGCTCAATTTATGAAATAAAGGCAGTGCTAGCAATAGAGTCTCTTAATGATGATCTAGTAGTTACTCCACGTGAAACCTTACCGATCACCAAATTTTCTGGATGTGATGGCTTGAAAGAAAATTTCTTTGGCAAGCCCTCCAGAGAATTGGTTTCGGTTGTGGTATTCATTGGAGTAGAAGTTGATGGCTCAACATCATCATCAAGAGTAGCTGCTGCACTGTTATCTTCATCAAAAGTCACATTGGTAGACTCTTCCATAATTAATGAGCGTTTGTTAAAAACTCTATATCCCTTGCTCTTGGCAGCATAGCCAAGGAAAATACCATCGTCAGCTTCGGCATCAAATTTGCCTAAGTTGTCTTTGGTGTTAAGGATAAAGCATCTACAACCAAAAACTCTAAAATAAGAAACATTTGGGGTTCTTCCAAACCAAAGCTCATAGGGTGTTTTCTTCGTAATGGGACGAATAAGCACCCTATTTAAAATGTGGCATGCTGTACTGACAGCTTCAGCCCAAAAGTATTTCGGAAGTGAAAACTTGTTCAACATGACTCTAGCCATATCGCCGAGAGTCCTATTCTTCCGCTCCACAACACCATTTTGTTGAGGAGTTCTTGGACAATAAAACTCATGATCAAAGCCATTAAAATCACAAAACTTTTCAAAATCAGAATTTTCGAACTCGCCTCCATGATCACTTCGGATTCGAGTAATCATGTAGCCTTTTTCGTTTTGAACTTTCTTAACAAAATCTTGAAAACCGAAATAGCATCACTTTATTTGCCAGAAAGAAAACCCAAGTAAATCTTGAAAAGTCATCAATAATAACAAAGGCATAGAGTTTTCCACCAAGACTGGCTACTCTACTAGGCCTAAATAAATCCATATGGAGAAGTTGCAAAGGTCTAGAAGTACTTACAGAGTTTATAGAATAAAATGAAGACTTGGTTGCCTTATTCAATTCACATTCGGCACATACCGTGTCCTTTTTGAATGTGATATCGGGCAAGCCTCTAACTAGCTTCTTAGTCGATAGCCTGGATATAGTATCCATGTTGGCATGACTAAGACGCTGGTGCCATAATAATCTTTCGTCCTTATGAGCATATAGGCATCTACCTGCATTGTTAGTATCTATAGACAAATAAAAAATATAAATATTATCCTCTCTTATCCCTTCAAAAGCAATGTCTCCTGTTGACCTATCATAATAAGGTATTTATTTTGTCCAAAATTAATGTCATATCCATGGTCAGCAAGATGACTAATGCTGAACAGGTTATGCTTTAACTCGGTCACTAGGCAGACATCCCTTATTACGGAAGAGGGAGGATAGCCAATAATACCATTACCTATAATATAACCTTTTAGGTTATTGCCGAAGGATACATATCCTTCTCTCTTCATCGATAGTGATGCAAAAAGATTTGCGTCTCCCATCATATGCCGCGAGCATCCACTATCGAGAATCCACTTACTCTCAGTTGAGGAGGGAATATCCACATACATCAAGAGTAGATGTGACCTTTGGTACCCAAGTTCTTGAGGGTCCTGAAAAGTTAGTTTTTGGAAACCATGCATATATCTTTCTATCAAGTAATCTTCTAATTCTACATTGTTGTGAAATGTGTCCATGTAAACCACAATAAGTTCATGTAGCATTCCTATTTATATTAGGAGCATGCTGATGATGTCCATAAGTCAAGTGATGAGGAGAAGTATGATGAATGTAGAATTAGCATGGTGATGATGACTATGTATAGAGTGATATGGAGTGTCATGGTGATATTGTCTATATGGAGTAGCATGGTGATGATGCCTATATGTAGAGTGATGGTGATGCTGTTTTTGTACAACATGGTGATGATTGTATCTATGTGTAGCATGATGATTTTATGACATATGATAGTTATTTCTACGTGCATGTGGTTTGTGTGCTTTGTGAAAGTGTGTGTATATGTAAGCATGATTACGTGTTGTAGGTGGATGACGTGGATGACTAGTATGAGAAATATCATGCTTTGTGTGTCTCTTGGGTTTGAGGTTGAGCAACCTGTTTTAACAATTTAGTCTCTAGTTTCTTAGAGACAGCTTGCAGTTCAGTGACATTAGCATTCAAACCATGCATCTTAGTAATAGAAATCTTGTGTCTACTCTTTTCTTCTGCAAGCTACGTGTTGAGTGCTGTGATTTCTTGTGTTTGTTGTTCAATGCGTGCTTCAGCATCATGTAAGCTTATTTTAAGCTTAGATACCTCATCTGTTACATCCGTGGGTGAAGTGTCTCTAATGTTATTAAGCAATAAAGAAAGTCTTTGAATTTCGACTTCATGACTTTTGATCTTGTCCTTGGCATGTTTGTATTTACCAATGACCTTTTTGTGATCATTAAGCAAATCTGTGAAAGCATCGCCAAGTTCATCAAAAGTGAAGTCATCAAGAGTTTCGTTTGATACCTTGTCGGATGTTGCCATTAGGCACACATTAGCAGTATCTTGAGCAGAGTCCTTTTCTTCCTCGGAGTCACTAGCTTTACTTTCATGCCAAATGCTCATGTTGGCATATTTCTTTGAGGAAGTCTTCTTGTAAGGTTTCTATAGCGGTTGCTCTTCTTTAAGAATGGATAATCTTTTCGGACGTGTCCTGTCTTCTTGCAACCGTAGCAGGTTGGCTCTTCTTCGTCGTCTTCTTGTGGTTCCTTCTTTCTTCGGTTGAAGCGAAGAAATTTCTTGAAGTTGCGGACAAGGAGAGCTTGATCTTCACCTTCTGAGTTTTCGTCATCCGTCTCTTCGGGGTCAGCCCTCCGTCGGTGAGCTTTGAGTGCGATCTCCTTAGCCTTAGGAGCAGGCTCTTCGAAGTCCTTGAGGTCAAGCTCATGAGTTATCAGCTTTCCCATCAAGGTCTCCATGGACATGGTTGTGAGATCATTTCCTTCTATGATGGCTGTCACCTTAGGGTTCCAAATCTTTGGGAGCCCCCTAAGTAGCTTGCGAATCTTCTCGTGATTTGAATATTGTTTGCCGAGCGAAGACAGGGGGTTGATGATGTCGAGGAATCTTGTGAACATTTGCGTGATCGTCTCGTTTGGCTTCATCTTAAAAGCCTCATATTCTTGAGTGAGATGGCTTATCTTTGATTCCTTGACTTGGGTGGTTCCATCATGCATGTTACTTCTTGAAGTCTCCATACTTCGTGAGATGTGGTGCATGTAGATACCCTATTGAACTCATTCCTGTCTATAGCACAGAATAAAGCATTAATAGCTCTCGCGTCTAGACTTGCCTGTTTCTTCTCCTCGCCAGAATATTTGTCATGTTATTTTTCAACGAGATCACCATTGACAACTTTTCTGGTGGACTTTTTGTAACCGTCAGTGACGATAGTCCATAGGTCAAAGTCTAGCGACTTGAGATAAAATCTCATCCTTGTTTTCCAATATGTGTAGTTAGTTCCATCAAATAGGGGAGGCCTATGAGTGGACTACCCTTTACCGTAATTGGAAATCAAGGATTGTGTGGTTGCCATGGATCAGCTCTAGGATGTTAGTCCTTGTTGAGAGAACAGAGCTCTGATACCAATTGAAGAACAGATGGCAACTCTACAGGGGGTGAATAGAGTTTATAGCGATAATAGCCAATTAAAAATTTAAACTCTTTCACAAGAAAAACTAATCAGAGTAAATACGGAAATAAATAAGGAGCAAGAAAGCATACGCAAATACAGCCGATTTTAACCTGGTTTCCCTCGTGGAGGACTAGTCCAGGCCTGAGAACTCTAGCTCAGGATTAAATCTACTATTTGTGAAATAGTAGTTACACCCCGTACCTTTTCTTCAGAAGAGCACGTCAACTTCTTACAAAGGATCGCAGTGGCGATGCTTGGAATTTTCCAAGCGACTTCTTGAACTCTTGTACAAGACTCCTAACTGAGAAATGCTGAGCACTCGAGACTTAGGAAGCTTGTGGCTAGTAGATGAAGAAGGGTATGGCTTATATTGAGCTTTTGAGAGAAGAGAAGAGAAGATTGGATGAACTAAAATGAGAGAATTCATGGCCTATTTATAGGATATTAGCAGGCAGAATTCGGCCAGAATTCTGGTAGGATTTTTTAAAAATTTGGCCGTTGGACAACTAGCAACCAGCCAACCCTAAAAATTAGGGTGCTGATTTTTAGGGGACAGAGTTCGGCCCAAACTCTGTGTGGAGGCAGAGTTTGGCCTAAACTCTGTCTCTAGAGCACAAAATGGGTCTTAAGTCCAATGGGCTTATTTGGATGTGTGGAGCTTATGGATTTTGGCTAGGTTATAGGTTAAGTCTCAAGAGCTCAGCACAACTCAGCTTACATCAGTCTAGACTCAATAAATATAAAAATACAGACTCAACAATGACTTGAAATAGCAAAACTGTGCTGTCGTCTGACTTGAGCTGGATGTAGTCGTCGTGTGTCTAATTGAATTATTACAGGTATTATTTAGTCAATGTTATTAATATTTGGTTGACAGTGACTTTGTATCAACACTCTAGACGAGGTGGCGACGGAACAACCGCCCATTGCGTTCGATGAAGTGGTGGCGGATCAGCCACCTGATGTGCCTAGCCCTTCGCAAAAGCGGAGCAGGAGTGTCTGCTGATATCGACATGACTTATTCCATGAAACGAGCCGCAGTCAGATCCCATCGGCTACTTATCGAGGATGTTGACGCTGTTTCTGAGGTGACTCGAATTATAGTCGTCTTCTCCTTTATTTTCCTGTACTATGGCCTAATCATTTTCTTTTACTCTTGTAGGCGTCAGAGGAGTCAGTTTCTCGAGAACCGGCCGCTGAGGTCGATCCGGCCCTGACCACTTTGGTCAATGACATGTGCATCACTATCATTTCTGCTCCTGAGGCGGCCGAGGAGTCCCACCTTGCTGAGGTCTCAACCTGCCACGACCCGCACCCAATATTTGGGCATGAGCCGTGGGTACGTCCAGCCTACATCACAGTATCGGCGGTAGAACACTGTCTAGTCATCTCCACAGTTTACAAATACAACCACACAGCTTATATTTATTTCCACAAGGTAAACAATTCACAGAGAGACAAAAACTAATGAATTCTATAAATAACTTGGAGGGATAAATAATGAGTAAACTGAGAACTCCAATATCAAAATGTACCAAGTGTCACAATCTCCAAAGAAAAGTAAAGTACTAGTAGTATCAACTCATAAGTCTCAAAATAGGAAATACATCAAAAGTCTCAGCTGAACAAGCTGTAAAAATAATGGAATAAGACTACTGGAAGCCATCCGTAGTAGGCAGATCTGCATAAGCAGCCTCCAACTCGTCCTGTGCACCAAAGTCGGGATCTGCAGTGTGCTCATAATAGGTAGTACAAAAGTCCTCTAACTTATCACCTAAAATATTGGTTATCCAGTCAGGATTGGAACAAGCACACAAGCTGAAAAACTATCCGCAACATAATAGAATCGACAGTTCATGAATATAACATATGTAAAGGAAACAGAGCAGTAATGTGATGACATGGTGTATCTAGAATAAGATAAGAGTCGCAGAATGATATGTCATCTGGAAAAGAATGTGAATATATTGACATGTCAAGTGGTAAAAATAATAAAAGACAAGCTATCTAAGTGAATTGAAATATCTGTTTCGACATGTGAACGGCTATGGGGTAAATCAGGTGCACTGCACGTGTCGTGTACAGCGGCTAGCATTCACGAGAGACACTGGGATAGAATGGGAAGTTCACACGTCTACTAGGATATTTCTTCCTCCCGACCAGTACTCATGAATCCCAAATAATTTATGAAAAGAAGTTAGACAAGAGTATAACAATGGGGTTCACATCACTCACTCATGTGTCCATCGTGTCATCAAGCAAATGAACATATAACCATTTACTGCACAAAACCATCAGAATTGGAAGTAGAACAGAAAATGTACTTGCCTGTCGTCCTGTGCTGTGAATACCAACTTAATGTTGAGTTGGAGTCCAAGTATCCTGTTTTGTGAATTAAAACTAATATCAACAAATGAACTAAATAAAGTAGATTTATATTGGAAATTATTGCTAACTACCCCTTACACTTCCAAAATAGCCCTTACACATCTTGGGTGGTTTCTACTCTTGGTAGCCTCCTAGTATAACTTATAGGCATGTCTACCAATGTCCATGTCAAGACCAATACCTATATGTATAACATATCCATATATGTAACCCTTTCCTATAAAAACAGGGATGGCCAATTGCCCTGGTGACCTGCAATATCTGGCCTTTATATCATGTCTTTGTTACAAAATAATAAAGTATTATATTGTATAGTTATATCTATTTACCCACATTCCTTTTATCTAAATAATACTGTCTACATACATAATGTATTATAGGATTTACATAGTAGTGTATGGTACATACCATATGGCCTCGAATTCTTGGCAATCAGTCTACTTTGCTACCAGGTATCTATGTGTTCATATATGTGTATCCTAGCCTTATTGTATATACAGGAACTTAAGCATATTATTCTACATAAAGGTACACCCTAGCACAAACTTCTTCATAATCCTTGTTTAATAGTCTTGCCAAGACATGAATAAACTATGGCTTCAATAATACTTGAGTTGCTAAGGTGCCAGGTTGGTGTGCTGTTGTAGGAAGAAGAATGGTACAGTAGTTTTCACCCCTTGGTCATAGGATCCAGGTTCTTAGCTTAAGCCTGATGCTTAAGGTATGGGCTGAACTATAGTGATGAGGTTGAAACTAAGGTGGTGTCATGGACAACCAAAGTATGAATGGGGCCTAATCTCTAACTGGATTGGGACTGAACATATCAGTCACAGGTTGAATTAATGTACCCTGTGCTCCTTGTGGCACACAAGAGTGAGTCCCCTGTCCTCTATATATCCTTATATTTATAATGGACATTAAGAGGCACTCAGCATATAGGTGTATGCTTATACCCCATTCTGGACTGAAATGAGGCATAAGGGACTGCATATGGGCAAGTTGAAAACTGAATTAGAAAAGAGGGCCAGTGTATGAAGTTTGCGGGTTATATGACTAAAATCCTACCTGTCAACTCGAGTCCCTACCTCTCATTAAGTGGACTGAGCTAGGTATATATGCATATATGGGGCTATACAATGGACTGAACTGGATATCAATACTGAACCCAGTACCAAACTTGCAGGGCATGTGGTATTAGTAGAGGATATGGGGGGCCTTGGCTAGGGAATCAGAGCAATTCGAGTGGAGTGTAGGTAGGGTATTAACTCAGCAATGGTACATGACTGTATGAAGAGTGTAATGTGTTCATAGGTGTGGGTAATAACTAAACTCTGTAGGAGTGCGAAGTACCTATGCAATGTTGGGTGTCCTGACCCATTGCTCCCAGGTCAATCTACCTACATGTGTGAGGCAGTAAATGAACTATGAGTGTAAGATACCTTATCTAACATGCAGGGCATTTCTGAGTATGTGTAGTGAACAAGTGAAGTATATGCATGACACTATGAACCAAGTGACGAAATGGGGATACAGAGAATGAATGCAGACATCTAGTATACAGGCAATACATAATGAAGTGATAGCCAATGGGAAGGTATATATGCAATGTTTGCTCAATGTGAAACTGTAGGACAAAGCAATAAAATGAAATGATGCAGTGAAGTGAACAATAGTTTCAGTGAATGCAATGTGTGACTGATGTTCTCCTAATGTTGGGACAGATACCATGTTTATACCTGAATATGGAAGCAGATGCATGCAATGAAGTGAAAGTTCAAGGTATGTCTAAGTAGCAGGACAAGTTTGTGTATGCAGTGTACATGTGTAATAGGCTGGTTTGATGCAAGGCATGATTGCAAGGGGTGGTGTTAGGTGAAGTACAATATATCTAAAGGGCAGGTGTCTGATATGGACAGGACATGGAGTCCTACAGTGCAATATGAGATTTAATTGTCTTCTAAATCTAGAATTTGTTAGTGCACTAAGTATCAAGTGCCTACAGCAGAACATCCCGTTCTATGAGACTTGGTAGGTGTCCTTTCTTAGTTCAAAATCCAACCTATGTCTATAATACTTGTATGGTATACACTAGTAGGCTGACACAACTGCTGCAAATCTACCCAGGTCATTAGGTATCTGTTGGACAACAGGGTTTGTCTATATCCACGTGTCAATATGTACACAGATTTGAATTTCAATATGATTCGATCATTAGATAAATGATATCAATATGTAGGTTGCATCCTCTAATTGCCAACCTCAGTATATACCTTTGGTACAACCCGCACATTAAACCTACGGTTGAATCCCCTGCTTCCTATATTCAATGGCATGGAACACATCTCTTGTCAATCCCTCTAAACCATTAAATCAAACACTTAACATTCCATGAAAGACTTTTGAATTAAAACAGGGAAATACCTGAGGGTTCGAGTGCTGGTGTAGGCGATTCCTAGCCTTCTTTTTGGTGTCCTGGCGGTAGGGAGGGATTGGAATTTCTAGGGTTTGAAGGGGAAAGGCAGGGTCGGTTATTTGGCCTATATACTCGAGCAGGAGATATAGCTGAATCTCTCAAAGATTGAGAAGATCAGCTGCAGTTTAATTTAAAATCGATCTGAAGGATTTTGAATGGAGTTCGACACTTATCCCATCTGTCCGTTTTGGAATTTGAATGGGAAAAATGCATTCACCCCCCTCTGGGTTTTGAATTTGGGTATTAGTCCCACCCTGTGAGAAGTTTTGAGGAAAGCCCCTCTATCTCTTATTATTTATAAAGAAAATTATGGTACATGTGTATAATGGTTATTTACTCAAATATATATTAAGCATAATTTAATAATTCAGCAAACTATTAATAAAAAAATGGGGATTTCAGGTCAAGGGCTTACAAATCTACTCTCCTTAAAATAATTTCGTCTTCAAAATTAAGGATAGATACGAGGGTAAGAATTTGTACCTCAAGTCTCAAAAAGATGGGGATCGCGCTCTCTCATCTCGTTCTCTCTCTCCCATGTGGATTCGCCTGGCGAATGGTGCCTCCATGCGACACGCACCAAGGGAATGGTCTGGTTGCGTAGCACCTTCTCCCTGCGGTCTAAAATCTCCACGGGCTGCTCCTCATAGCTAAGACTCGGTCCCACCTCGATCTCCGAGTGGTCTAGCACATGACTGGGGTCTGCCACGTACCGTCTCAGCTGGGATACATGGAAGACGTTGTGCACTCCCTCCAATGCGGGTGGTAGTACCAAACGGTATGCCACTTCCCCGATTTTCGCGAGGACGTGAAACGAACTGATATACCTCGGACTGAGCTTCCCGCCTCCTCCGAAACGTATCGTACCATGTCTCGGGGATATCTTCAAGAACACCATGTCGTCCACCTAGATTCAAGTAAGGTTACTACCTATTCCTAACATGATCAACAATTACAATTAACAAAATTATACCTCAAACTCTAACGGTCTACGATGGTTGTCTGCCCAGTGCTTCTACCTGTCCTGTGCCATACGAACACTACTAGAAATAATCCATTATACGGCAACCTTAAAACGCCGTTAATAATGAAATTGTTGCCACAAAAACACAAATATGGCAACAATTTGAAGTTGCCATAGCGTGCCGTAAAAGGTTGTGTCAGTATTGCTTATTTACGGCATCTTCCAATTATTGCCGTATAAGGGAACAAATTTACGGCATTTAATTGTTGCCTTATAAGAAATATTTTTTTGCCTTTAAGAGATTATTATAAATGGCAATATTTAATTGCCGTAATTTCGAACAATATATGGCAATATATTATTGTCATATATCATCAGTCCATAAATGGCAAGATTATGTTGCAAAATATGTATTTATTTCAATGGCAATATTTTTTGTCGTAAACTACTAGTATTATATGGCATTATATATTGCCATATATTGCAATCACATATGGCAATTCTTCGTTAGGCATGTCTTTATTGTCATGTTTGAGAATGTAAGGCAACTGCAGGATTCCATATTTGAAAAATTAATTTTTACTATTTATTGCCACGATCGACAAAATGTGACAATTAATAGATGCCAATATTTGAAATATCAACTTAATTCAATTGCCAAAATTTTAGTAGATCATTAACCAAATATTAAATATAGATAATAATTCAATTTGTACACTTCAAATAAAAAATAACTTCTAATTAAATATGGTAGATTCAGTACAACATCATTAATATTACATAAAACCAACTACGCCAGGAATCTATACTTATCACATCCAACATTATGAGGCACAATTCCTCTTTTATATGAGGTTCAAAATTCAAATAGGTACTTGACACCCCCAACTTAAACTTAAATTTGTTGCCTCCTTGTTCCCTCCATATATAACATGTCTGCAAAGATTTCTTTGACAGTTGTGGTGCGCCAATTCACAACTATACCATCTTTATATACCCTGGTATGGATAAACAATAAAATTAGCCTATAGAGCAAAAAATGTTAATAAAAATTATATTTTAAGGTAGTGCAAATTTCTATGTTTTATTTGTTTATATGAATGGTTACAACAGATGAAACTTGTATAAATATTTTATTTTAAGGATAAAAACTAATGGAAATAATCTATTTACAACCAAACTCATTCATTGGCCTAAAACTGTTCTATTTGCAATGACAACCTCACATTTGTAAAAATATGTTTATGAAATATACAATTTCATCTTTATAAATATTTTTCAAGTTTATTCTCATGTATGCATATATGGTTCTCAAACTTCCATAGATGGTTGTAAAAAAAATTTCCATAGATTAATTAAAAGAATATTATGTGCATATATGCTTCTTAACCTTCCATAGATGGTTCTAAAACAATCTTCCATAGATAATTAAAATAGCATTACATGCATATATGGTTCTCAACCATCCACAGGTGGCTGTAAAAAAAAATCTTTCATAGATAATTAAAATATATTCTATGGATATATGGTTCTCAACCTTCCAAGGATGGCTCTAAAAAATCTTCCATAGATAATTAAAAGAATATTATATGCATATGGTTCTCAACCTTTCATATATGGCTGTAAAAAAAAAATCTTAACCTTCCATAGATAATTAAAAATATTATGATTCTAGTGAATCGAATCCTAAACAAAGAAAAAATTTATTTTATCTTCACGAATATATGGTAAAATATTCAATAGTATATTGTAGAACTATTACGATGATAATCAAGCAAAAACAAACCTAGTTAATATTTAGAAAAATATTTACAAACTCATTATCAAAAAAATTTATCAAATCTTATTTCCTCTAAATCTTTTTAGAAGAAGTGATAATAGAAGATTTGAAGGTTCAGGGTCCATGAGTAATGTAGAAAACTAAGGAGAAAAATTTTATCGTGTGTTCCGGAGTAATTAAGTTGGAGAAAATTTTCACAATTTGATCAAACGCATTTATTAACCAAAAATTAGAACACAAAATAAAGCAATATTTTAAATAATTATCCATACCGATTAGTCGTCGATTACTCGGACTCGATGGCAATAGAGACCTTCTGCTAGAGGCACTTAGAACCCAAAATCTAAAACTTCTCGTTCCCAAAAGAAATCCACAAATAAAAGAAACAAAAAAATAACAAAATAGAAATAGAGGTTAAAGAAATACCTAGGTTGAAGAAGGGAAGAGAGATCTAGGTTGAAGGGGTAAAGAGACCAAAGTTTAAAGAGAGACCTAGATTGAGAGAGAATAGGAATTAGGATTTGGCAAAATAATAAAGGAGGGAAAATATTTCAACTTTTTATGTTCCCGCCAGTCTTATGTATAGACAGGATTTTTTTATTCACATTAAACCACAAAAAAGTTTCCATAAGTAAACAAATAAAATATTGTCATATTTATTTTATTCATGGAGGAAAAATATATTACATATTTTGGGGCAACATTTTTTCCATAAACTAATTATTTTATGGCAATGTAAAATATTGCCATATTTGATTGTAATATATTATGTCACAAATTCAACTTGCCATAATATATTACAAAATATGGCACACGTTATTGTTGCCGTAAACGTTTCCATTAAACATGGCATGCGTCCTTATTGCCATATAAAGTGTGACAATTATAGGCCACATTATTTGTTGCCATAAACAAACTTGTGTATTAAGACAATAATAATGTTGCCGTATTATGACTATGTTATATGGCAACATTTTATGTTGCCGTAAGACGTTGCCGTAAAATATGCTTTTTTTGTAGTGGAAGACGCTCCCTAATCAATTTCACCTTCTTTGCAGCATCCACGATCATTTCGGGCCCCAATAGTGCTCTCTCACCCACGTCGTCCCAAGATAATGGGGTACGACATCTCCGTCCATACAAGGCCTCAAAGGAGACATCCCGATACTAGCTTGGTGACTGTTGTTGTAGGAGAACTCCACAAGGTGAAGGTGGTCCTCCCACAAGCCGCCAAAATCTAGTACACACGTCCGTAGCATGTCCTCGAGCGTCTGAATGGTCCGCTCCGACTGCCCATCTGTCTGTGGATGGTAGGCCGTGCTGAACTTGAGCGATGTGCCCAAGCTAGCCTGCAGGCTCCTCCAAAAGTGGGATGTGAACCTGCTGTCGCGATCGGAGACGATACTCACTGGAACGCCGTGTAGTCTGACTATCTGCCTCACGTACAAATCTGCCAATCTCTCCGTGGACAGTCCTACTTTGAATGGTATGAAGTGGGCCGATTTGGTCAACATGTCAATGATGACCCAAATCGCATCCTTCCCTCCAGACAAACGTGGAAGACCGGAAACAAAATCCATAGTGATATGTTCCCACTTCCACTCGGGGATCGGCAACGGCTGGAGTAATCCCCCGGGTCTCTGCCTCACGGCTTTGACCTGCTGACACAACAGGCATCTAGAAACGAAGCGCGCCACCTCACGCTTCATGCCGTACCACCAAACGTGGGCTCTCATATCCTTGTACATCTTGTTGGCTCCAGGATGCAAAGAATACTGAAAACGGTGTGCCTCCTGCATAACCTCCTCTCGCAACTCTCCACTAGGTACATACAACCTCGTCCCATGCCTCAACTAGCCATCCTCTGCAATAGTGAAGTCCTCTAGTAAACCAGCTCATGCCTGCGCAATAATACCCTTCAGCTGCTCATCCTGCTGCTGCGCCTCTCGAATTCTGTCCATCAGTCCGGACTGAATCTGCATACCCAATCTGTGCCTCAACTCCAGGAATGACTACCTCTATGCCCAAGCTCTCCAACTCTGCCAATAAGTGTCGGTCTCTCTCGTCAAGAACATAGCCACTGGATACCGACTCAAGGCATCCGCGACTACATTCGCCTTCCCCGGATGGTACTGCAATGCTATGTCGAAATCCTTCATCAATTCCAGCCACCTGCGTTGCCGTATATTCAGCTCCTTCTGTGTGAAAACATACTTCAAGCTCTTATGGTCAGTGAATATTTCCACAAGCTCTCCGTATAAATAATGTTTCCACAATTTCAGGGCGAATATGACCGCTGCCAGCTCTAAGTCGTGAGTGGGGTAATTCTTCTCGTACGGCCGCAGCTGTCTGGACGCATAAGCAATCACCTTCTTATTATGCTCTAAGACACATCCCAAGCCTTTTCCTGAAGCATCGCTATATATAGAGAAACCGCCGGAACCAGATGGCAACGTTAGTATAGGAGCTGTCGTCAGCCTCTTCTTCAGCTCATCGAACGCTGCCTGACAGTCCTCTGTCCAAACAACTCCACGTCCTTCCGGGTGAGCCTAGTCATTGGCTCCGCAATCCGAGCAATGTCTTGGACAAATTTTCGGTAATACCCAACCAGTCCTAAGAAACTCCGAATCTCCGCCATAGAAGTCATAGTAGTCCAAGACTCAACAGCAGCGATCTTCTTCGGATCAATAGATATGCCATCTCCTATCACCACATGCCCAAGAAATTCCACCTTGTCAAGGAAAAACTCGCACTTGGAAAGCTTTCCATAGAGTTTCTCCTTTCTGAGTGTCTCCAGCACGATTCTCAGATGCTCCTCGTGCTCTTCCGGCGACTTCGAATAGATAAGGATGTCGTCGATGAAGACCACGACGAACTTGTCAAGGTACGGATGGAATACCTTGTTCATCAAATTCATGAAGACTGCCGGGGCATTCGTCAACCCGAACGGCATCACCATGAATTCGTACTGGCCGTACTTGGTCTGGAAGGCTGTCTTCGGAATATCTTCTTTCTTCACCTTCACTTGGTGGTACTCCGACCTCAAATCGATCTTCGAGAACACCCATGCACCACTCAACTGATCGAAAAAATCGTCGATCCTAGGTAGCGGGTATTTGTTCTTGATCGTCTTACTGTTCAAGGTCCGGTAGTCAATACACATTCGCACTGTCCCGTCCTTCTTTGGCACGAACAGCACTGGTGCATCCCAAGGCGACGAACTTGATCTAATAAACCCCTTCTCTAGCAGCTCGTCAATCTGCTTCTTCAGCTCCACAGCCTCCTTGTTGTTGATTCTGTATACTCGCGATTCTGGCTCAGCGCCTAGCACAAGATCAATGGAGAACTCAACGTCTCTATCTGGCGGCAGTCCTGGAAGCTCCTCTGGGAATACGTCAAGAAACTCTACGATGATTGGGTGAGGTAGCTCTTCTTCTGCTACCATGGTCCCATAAATAGCGTCGCCTCGTGGCTCTACTCCTCCTCTAGCGAACTCGAACACAGCTTCCCCCGGCGGGCTGAATATGACACATCCACGATGGCAATCAATGCTGGCAAAGTATTTACTCAACCAGTCCATGCCGAGCACTATGTCAAAGCTCGGGAGTGGCATGATGAGTAAGCTAGCGCGTAGTTCTCGGCCTCCTATGGTGATGCGACGACCGACGCAAACATCCTTCTCTAAGATGACGCCTCCGTCGGTCGAGACTTTATAGGTGTTATCTAAAGGCCTTGATACAATACTATGTCTAAAGGTAAATGCTGTAAATATGAAGCTGTGACTGGCTCCAGAGTCAAATAAGGCAATAGCTGAAAAAGACTCAAGGAGAACAGAACCTGCTATCACGTCAGGGGATAATAGTGTCTCGTCGACCGCCATGGCATAAGCTCTGCCCTGCTGCTGGTGCTGGCCGAAACGCTGCTGCTGCGTAGACAGGGGTCCCCTCTGCTGCTGGGGTATCGTCGGCCTCGTCGGTGCTCCTGGAACAGGAGCAGTCCCCTGTGCTGAACGGGGTGGTGCTAGAGTACACTCTCGCAACTGATGTGCACTCGAACCACAGAATAGGCATGCTCCGAGTCGCTTCCTGCATACCTCCCATGTATGTCCTGACTTCTTGCAGTAGCCGCAGGGGGTAGTCGTCTGTCTGGACTGGCTCTACCGGTTCTGCTGGGTGGGTGTGACTCTAGCTGGAGGCTGGCTCTGCTGCTGCTGGTAACGGGGCTGTGGTTGCTCCTGCTGAACTACGGTCTTCCCCGGAGCATTGGATCATTTTGCCGATCCGGACTGGCTGTTGCCTCCTCCGTAAGTGTCTCGATCCCTCTTCTGCTTGCGCTTCATCTCCTTCTCTACATCTTGCACAACTTTCAAGATCCTTTCATATGTGGTGGCTTGGCTGGTGGCTACGGTTATACGGATCTCATGTGATAGCCCTTTCCTGAACTTTTTGGCCTTGGCTGCAGGAGTCAAGGCGTCGGCAAATCGACTGAGTCAGGAGAATTCGGCAGAATACTCGTCGATGGATAGGTTGCCTTGTTCGAGGCTCTTGAACTCGTTCTCTAACTCTTTGCGGGCTGCCTCAGGATAAAACTTCGCCTTAATTACCTCTTTGAATTCCTTCCAGGTCACGTTCGGCGCAGTGAATCGGGGCTCATCCCTGTACCACGTACAGGTGATGTCATAGAGCTGCATGCTCGCATTATCAACCTTCTGGTCTTCGGGGATTCGGGCCCTCCGGAGATTGCGGTCAACGTTCTCCAACCAGTCATCGGCGTAGAGAATTCCCTCCGTACCCTTGAATTCCCAGGGCCTGAGGTCTGTGAAATTTTTGGAGGTGTTGGGACGCTGCGGTGGAGCCTCCCTAGCCTGGAGAGCCTCTCTCATAGTATCACGGTAGATGTCAGCCTGTCGGATTTGGGAAGTCATCATCTGCTGGAAAATCTCGAGGAGGGCAACGTTGCCCAACGGAGGTGGTAGGGGCAAAGCTGGTGCCGGATGCGGAAGGGGTGCTGGCTGCTGGCTGCTGGAAAGGTACAGGCTGGTGGAAAGGTGCTGGTGGTGGAATCGGCGAAGTGAACTGCGGTGGTGGCGGAATATCATCACGCGAAATCTCGTAGCCTGCGGCTGGGGAGTCTCGCCTAGGAAGGTGAAGCGGCTCCCGTGAGTCGGTGGGGTTCCATTCATGGAGGACCCACCAATGTTTGCTGGGGTGTTCGGGTTAGC